>VRLP01001003.1:2500-158759 GCA_009660295.1 Lophius piscatorius | reverse complement strand
AATAGTGCTGACATCAGGAGAATCTCAACCTTGATTCGCTTCTCCATCAAAGCCTCAGGAGAATTTCTCCACCAAGCACACATTTTAAGTTGTTTAAATGATGATGGCGATATTCGCTTTCGCTAATTCTGACCCATTTTTCTAGCCATGGCTCAGATCCTTGCGTTTTGTTCCAACACACCAACCTTTGAGGACAAAATGTCCGCTTCTGCCTGAATTATTCTTCCCAGTGATAAGCGCCAAAGGAAATCAGTGGTATTCTGGCCTTTACGTGGTTATAATGTTATGACTGATCAATGTAATCCTTCTTTGCGTAGATTTTGTGTTGTGTTTTGGTGTGAACACAGCTTTTAAAGGCTGATGAATCACCTTCCCTTCCTGGCCAACACTTTCTGAGACTCTGGGTAGTGGACCAGGATGTCGAACAGGTCCCTCTTCTCCAGGACGAAGAGATTAGCAAAGCCGTAGGCTTTGACATTGGCTGTTCTCCTGTTCCCACCATCTTTGGATGACTGTAGCAGACTAAGAAAACAAATAAAAAATAGGTCTCCTCCATCCTTATGTAGAATGCTGATAATTCTTTCTCATTTTTTTGTTTACTCTTACCTTATTTCTCCAAACACACAACCAGCCTTCAGCGTGACAAAGACGATGCTGTTATCAGGTCCTCCAACGACCTGCACTGCTCCACTTTTAATGATGTACATTTCTTTGCCGATGTCGCCCTGCAGGGACGGCGTACTCGTTAGACTTGGGGATTGCGAGGAATTGGGGAATTACGATATGTACTGCAATGTATTGCAAAACTCTAAAATGACATGCACAGAAAATTTACAAAATGTATCATATATTTACCATTTGTAATATTTCTATTATGCTTATGTGGTAGTGGTGTTACCAGGTATTATTACATGTGAAGTGTTTCCTGTTTGGTGCTGCGTGGTATTATTACTTCAGAGGAGAGTTTCCTCGTTGGCCTTACGTGGTGTTATTTCTTGTTTCCTGTTTGGTGTCAGGAGGCTGAATGTGGTGGGCATAGGGCGGTTTCAAACTTTTGCAAAATGCTGTGTTTTTAATCATCATATCCATTTCAATTTATGTTAGTAGAATTAACTTTTGTCCTTTGCGCCATTTTTTTCTGAAGTTTTTCCTATGTTATTTCTGACGAATAATACGCCCCGCGTTCTGCCTTATGATCGAAAATAGCCTGACCTGGTAGATGGGCCTGCCATTATAAGCATGTAATGGTCACGGCCCCGGGATGAGACCTGCGTGTGCCGGGTTTCTTTTCTGTTATAACAGATCCGTCTGAAATAAACCCATATATCTAAGAAAGACAACTTAGACTCCTCGAGTTAATTCCTGAAGATCTTTCTTCATCAATATACCTTAATAATCCAGTGTTTTTGTCATGTTGAAGGAATGTATGACCTCCGGAGCACACAGGAGTCACGCAGACTTGACTTCCAGGCCAAATCCGACAGCTACTTTGTGTAGAGAGATTTCAGAAGGTACCGGTTTTCATGAAACGTACGTATAGATATACGATAATGACTCACCTTCTTCACCACAAAGTCTCCAGGTAGGTAGACGATAGACTTGAGCCTCAGCAGCATGTCCACCAACATCTGCTGGTCACAGCCCTGGTGGAGGAAAACAGATTGGAATTTAGTTGAAGTTGATTGTCTGTTCTTCTCTGTGTTGTGACGCTTGTAAAAAGGCACCTTGAAAAGATCGATCTTCTGAAAGGTGGCCAAGTTGACGTCCACAGCGATGGCAGTTCTCATCACCAGAGGCATCTTATCCAGCAGCTCCGACTCATCTGGAACCGTTAAATGATTTTTAATGTGAAGTTCTTATATATGCTTTTAAGGTGTTCTGTGAAAAAACAAACTCAGCACAGTCCTACTGACCCAGCATTCCCTGAGCATCCCAAGTGTAGGTGTACCAGGTGCGGACTCGGTTCTGCACATAAGGGGGGATGCGGTTGTTCACCATGTAGGACACAGTGCCGTCCATGCTGGACCGGAAGTAGGTCTGTCCTGCTGTCGCTGCTCCGATGACGTCCCTCATCTGAGATCAGATGGCAGCGAAGATAATAAATGAACCGACTTTGGTTGAATTGAATAACTAATAACAGTTATTCAATTCAGACTCCACAGGAAACCAGACGACAACATTTGGAACGACAATGATGGTGGTTAGTGAAGCTAGTTCTACAGTGAGATGATTGAGGATCATGAAATGCAACTATTGCTCCATCACTTCTTAACAAAGGTGCAACGTGTACGATATGGCCAAAATTTTTTGTTTAACCTTCTTGATTATAAAATCATCAGCATAACTTCTAACCACATACGTGTTTGGGTTCACAATGTTAATTTGGTATGTTCAAGTGAATTAATAACTTTTTGACAGGCAGAGGTGGGAAGGAACAAAGTACAAATATTAATAACTGTAGAGTTTCCAAGTATATGTGCTTTACTGGAGTATTTATTTCTCTCACAACTTTTTACTTTTATTCCCTACCATTTAATCGTAAATATCTGAATTTTTTACTCCTTACACTTCAAAACGGACAGATTGAACAGATTGATTTGCATGTTTTCCTCATGTGTCATAAACTAACTCAGAAAAAAGAAACAAACGGAACCAGTCAAACACACTTTACCCTGTTATACTTTTTACTTTCACACTACTTTTTACTTACTACTACTTCTTTTGACTTTTTTTCCATTACTTTTTTCTTTCATAGTTATACATGTTACTTTAATACTTGGAGTATATTTCAGAGTCTGTCTTCGACCTCAGCAGCAGCACGGATATCCCCCTTTTCGAGATACTATTGGTGGTAGCTGCTGACTCATTCGACTGATGAATGATGTGGCTGATGGATTTGTGAGGGCTGGTGTGAAAAGTGAGAATAATAAGAGTGCTACAACCTGATTGAACTTTCAGTATATCTTCATTTTTATACAGTCCTAATCCAGAAAGGTGGGCCAATGACTCCAGAGCTAATCAGGCAAATAGTAGCCGTAGCCATACGGCCATATTGTACAAGCTGCTCCTTTAACGAGTGAATAGAGAGATGGTGTCGAGCTAATCTGGAGATTCTAGTTTCTATCAGGTTTTCTAACCAGGTGGTGCGACGAGCTGAATGAGTCTTCATGTTACCTGTCCAATCAGACTGGAGAACACAAAGATGCCAATGAAAAAGTTTGTCATCTGAAAGGTAATCTCAAAGACAGTATGGGGCTCGTTAAGACCCCCGATGTTGATCAGACTGCGGACAGCATAGTAGTAACAACGCAGGTACCTGTGGAGAGGGCGCCGGCGTTAGAGTTGCTGTCACAAACAACGCGACACATTAATGGCCCAGGGGACATTTAGAATGGGTTTGTGTGAGTCCAAGATGGAGTGTGCTTGAATCCTTTTTATTGCCGGTTGATAGTTTGATTCCTGTGATGTCTTGCTGCTTACATTTCAAAAAAACCTCACCCCAAAATTAAATTTTCAAATTGAAAAAAAATATATAAAAAATAATCCATCAAAACAAAAATTTACCAAATTATCATTAAAATGTTACTATAAAGAAAAAAAAAGAAAGAAAAAAAGGGATCACTATTAAACTACCTGGCCAAGAATGATGGACATAAAGAATGCCCCAAAAAGGTAGTTTGTCATCTGAAAGATCTGCCCAAACACAGTATCTGGGAATGGCACCTCAGCGATCATCAGCAGGGATTTCTCCGCATAGAAGAAGCAGCTGAGGTAACTGAAGCAGCAGCACAGAGGGACATGGAGTAAAAGTCATACAATGGAGTTCATTGTTTTATACTGAAATATAAGCTCCTTATAATTACATAGAGATTCATTTAAATGTGCAGTATGTCAAATTTAGGGCCTAGAAATGAAGTTCCAGATTGCAATTTATATCACACATCAGCTCACCCCTCCCCATCCAAGAATTTAGGGGGGTTCGTCAAAAAGATGACATCCAGTTTTCTGCTGCATGATGAGATCCTTTAGATAGATACAGTTAGAATTATGTTGATTTATTATTTAAAAGGTTTGATGTAAAACAACTGAGATTATTATTTGTTCTGTATTGTGGTTGCCTTTTCGCACTGAGATGTAAAATGGTGAGGTATGTGAAGTCCACATGCGGGCGCAGAGTCTTTGATGTTTACAATCCGGCAAAATGGCAGGTCCAGGCAATCATGGGAGGGTTCTAAAACTTGGTGTCTGAGCCATCTGACCAGACGCTTTCTGCGCCCGGAGTGAGAAGGACTCCACCATTAGTCCATCAGCAGTCTCACGAGTCGGATCTTCGTGGGGGTTTTTTACGCCGAAGTTTCACAATCTGTTGCTTTTCTTGTGCTATACAGTAACTATGTTCCTCCATTAGTCAAAACAGATAGCAGTACAGCAACAACGTGTTCATCTACCTCCTCATTGCTTTTTAGAAACAAACAATTGATTGTCTTTCATACGTCTAAATCTATAAACCATGAAAAGCTCTCTTTAGTGCCAGTGTTCATTTGGGCAGCCTACTGTAAAGAACCTACTGTAAACAAAACCCTCTGGAGATTAAAAAACAACCCTTTTCTACAAACTCATGCTATTTTTGTTCAGCTGATAATACACTAAAAACATAGTTATGAATATAATATTCCATTTATTCAAAGTGGTACCCTAAATTTTACAGACTGCACCTTTAAGATTTGATTTTCTCCTCAGTAGGTGGTGGTGATGTGACACCACAGCTATGTTTTTGCAGACAAACCAGCTATCTTAATTAAAAACAATCTTTAACTAACCCAAACCAACCAAGTGTTAAAACATTACATTGAAACATTGTTTGCGTGTTTTGCAGAAATGTGTAGTAGCTCTATATCTTCTGGTGAGTGAGCCGTTTGAGTTAACATCAGAAATGATTTTCCAAGTGTACGTGTATAAAACACAACAGGAAGTAAAAGGTTCTGCACTTACGCGCTGCCAATGCCAGAGTAAACCCATTTAGTTTTCCCGATGCCCTGGTAATCGGACGCCACGTAGTACAAGCAGGCGTTGAGGTGAAGCATGAAGAGAAGATAGCCGATGGTTCGAATCACTCTGAAGCATAAATGATGAGAATTAGCTCTGACCATGTCTGAAGTCTTGTTACACCACAAAGAACTAACTGTCAAGGGTTATTTTATATCATGTTGCATTTGATCAGCAGTAATGATGGGGCCACATTTTTGGGGCCCATTGTTGTGAGGGGAGAGAGAAGAATCATAAGGCACCAGTGAATCTACATTCCAAACCTCACCTATGGTCATGAGCTGAATAAGAGTAAGAATAAAAGTAAGTAAAGTCTAATGGAAACTAGGCTAAGAAAAGGGGTGAAAATTTGTGAGCGGCAGAATGGATTCATGCCAAGAAAGAGCACTACAGACGTGGTGTTTGCTTTAAGAGTGCTGACAGAGTAGTATAGAGAAGGTCAGAAGGAGCTTCCATGTTTCTTTGTGGATTTAGAGAAAGTCTACGACAGTGTGTGAATGTTAGAGTGGTACAGGATGAGAGCAGAAGAAGTGAAGGATGGGTTTACTGATGGGACTGCATCAAGTATCAGCTCAGAGCCCCTTCTTTGTTATGGTGATTGACAGATGAGGTCAGGCAGGAGTCTCCGTGGACTATGATGTTTGTGGATGACTGTTTCAGAGCAGGGAACAGGTGGGAGAAAACCTGGAGAGGTGGAGGTATGGACTGGAGAGAAGATGAATGAAGGTCATTTGCAGCAAGACAGAATCCATGTGTGTGAATGAAAGGGAGGCAGTTGCAAAGGTGAGCATGCAAGGAGTAGAGGTGATGAAGGTCTAGGAGTTCAAGGACTTGGGGTCAACTGTTCAGAGCAACAGTTAGTGTGGAAAAGAGGTGGAAAAGCGAGTACAGGCAGAGTGGAGTAGGTGGAGAAGAGTGTCAGGAGTTATCTGTGACAGAAGAGTCACACCAAGAGTGTAGGGAAAGGTTTACAAGGCGGTGGTGAGGCAAGCTCTGCTGGATGGTCTGGAAACGGTAGCTCTGACCAAAGGACAGGAGGCAGAGCTGAAGATGTTAAGATTTTCTTGAGATGGTTTGGACATGTGAAACAGAGTGATATTGGATACAATGAAAGAAGAATGCTGGAAACAGATGATCCAATGTAGCGACCCCGAAAGGGAACGGCCGAAAGAAGAAGTAAAAAAACCGCCTCGGTATTTCCAAGGATGAGCTGGAAAGTGTTCCTGGGAAGAGGGATGTCTGGAACGCTGCTGTCACCATGACTCGACCTCGGACAAGCAGAGAAAATGCAATGGAGTCGATTTGGTTTGGCTGTGACTTTTGGTTTATTTGTCATTAAATCGTAGAAGTGAACCTTTCCTGGACCAAGTCTGGGCCTTCATGCCTCTGAACTGTTTCACATTAAGCTCATCGTTCTACCAACCATCAGAGTCTCAGAGTTTCAGTTCAGTGAGTCGGAATCTGATGTATTTATTTGGGGAACTACTCTAGTGAAGTTAAATGACTCAACAACAACGACGACACTACAACCTACCTCCAGATGTAGGCCTTGGCCATGAGGCTCTCAAGCCGATCACTGAACTCAAAAAAGGTATCTGCCTGGATATTCAACATGAAAACATCACAGTGGGTCATAAACTCAAAACATATTTTGATCCTCGATTGGGTCTAAAACTCACCTTCAGCAGACGATTGGCTCTGAAAATGGATTTAAAGCCAAACTGATAGTAGAGCAGGTCGAACGGCAAGAGGGACAAGATGTCGATCTGATGAAGAGAAGGGTAGACATGTGAGAAAACTGATGAGGGTCATCCTCAGGATTAAGATGCCTAGAATTCAGGTTAGAGTACCTTGAACCTCTCAGACTCTCTGTAGTTCTTCTTTGTCATCACTCGGTCTTTCTGGGAATAAGAAAGAAACGTGTCATTATGTTTGACACACACTGAAAAAAAAGTCACTTTCAACTAACCTAAACAAATTAGTGGAGTTTGTTTAGTTCCACTTGGGTTAAGTTGATGAAGCTGTAAATTCTTGAGTCACTATAATTCAAAATCTTACCATAACTAAAGGCAAAAAGTGTATTTCACAAAAAGTAAAAAGATAGAGAGAAAAGAAAATGCTATAAAATATTATATACTAGTAAACTTGGACTGTACTTTTTTTCTACCTTATTTCAAAATATTTGTTTCCTTTTGGAAAAAAGTAATAACTTAATATTTATTATTCTATCTAAGTTTACATTTTACTTTAGAACAAACCAATATCATCTTCTCCTTCTTTCGACTCTTCCCTTTAGGGGTCCCCACAGCAGCTCCTTACTAACAGACTCAATTTTAGTGAGTCTAATAATTCAATTTAACTTGAAAATTTGTTTTTAGTTTGAGTTTTCCTGGTTGAAGTTCATCAATAATTCTCTTTTTACAGTGTAGTTGTCCATCTTACCATAAACCATAAATGTGCGTGGAAAACATACACACACACACAGAGTAAAACTCCACTGTAAAGAGAGAATTGTTAAAAAATAATGGTAAAAAATACCATTATTATGACAACTGGTAAAAAATTATATATGAATGAATAATTAATAATATGCAAATTATTTTTAAATTCAAACGAATCTAAACTAAGATATTTTGGATACGGCGGTTTGCATATTATTCCAACAGAGGAACCACATTGTTTCCCTTACTTTAAGAATAAATATAATTTTATTTAAATAAATTGTCTAATTATAAGCTTCTTTTTTTCCCCCCAAATTATTAATCTTAATCAATAACGAGATTAAAATACTTGTTTTAAGCCAGTCAATCTTAATTTTTTTTGCTTTTAATCAGCAAAACTTGATAAAAGTATGCCTTTTTAAGGCCCATAATGGGGTTTCAATGGCTAGATGTTTTTTTTTATACTTCTTTTAAGTATTCTAGTCAAACACATTTCCCTACCCTTTTGGCAGATTCATTTTATTTGCCCAAATAAAAAAAAAAGTGATTATAATTTAAGAATGTTTGGCTTTTTTTCTAGTATTACTTATTTTCAAGTAAAATTTTAAACTGGTAACCACGTGATTGCATTGGAGGGATGTAAAAATGCTTTTCGAATGAACGGCACAGTTGTTTGTACTTTTTTTTCAGTGTGTAACATAAAAGCATGACCTCCTCGTCATCACTGACTCACTATGATATCTCCTCCTTTGACAAACTGTTTGCGGGACTGGAAGATGATGGAGTCTGTGAAGTAGATGAGGTCGGCCAGTAAATCCAGTGCGAGCCAGAAGGGGATGGCGGTCTCGGTGTGGTAGGGGAAACACAGCCGGGCTGTGATGAACCAGGTGTTGTAGTTGAAGGCCAGGGTGACCAGGCTCAGCCAGGCGATGTACCGCCGGTCAGTGAATGGGTCGATGGAAACCCCAACCACAGAATCCATCTGATCCTCAAACGGCTTCAGGAAAACGTCCACCGAATACCAGGCTGCTTCTGTCAACTTGGTCTTCATGTCTTTCTCATCCTTCTTCTCATTTTCACCCTCTGCTTTTCTTCTCTCCTCTTCCTCCTTCTTCTTCTTCTGCTCATCCTCCTTCTTCTTCTTCTCCTGCTCCTCCTTCTTCTTCTTCTCAGCCTCCTCCTTCTTTATCTGCGCCTCCTCTGCTTGCCTCTTCCTCTCCTCTACGACTCTTGTGTAGTCGTTTCTGTGTAGCCGAGGCGCTGAAACGACGAGATCACTTCCCAATAAAACACTGATGATGACCGTAATGGTAGTTATGTTCTTGATGTGCTTAATGTCCACACAAATGAATATTTAAGTTTGTACTCACTGACAGGAGGGCTGATCTCTGGTGATGAAGCATACTGATCAGCCACCTTCTCCTTGTAGAGCTCCAGTCTCTCTCTCATGCGTTTGATGATGGCTCTGAGCTGCTCATCAGAATACTTGTTGATTACGATGGGTGGAGGAGGAGCCGCTTCCTGTCTGAAGATGGAAAACGCCATCAGAGAAATTATTTCCACAAATATTCACAAACAGCAAGACAATTTACTTACAGTTGCAGTCTCTCTCCCTCTCTACACACCCATCTCCCATTAATGCATGTTACTAACTTCGGAAGATCGGAAGGTAGCTGGTTCAAGTCCCAGCAGGTTCTACTTGTCGAAGGGTCCTTGAGTAAAACCCTGAAACCCTGAAACCCTAGCTCCCTGGGCGCTTCAAATCAGGTTTGGGTCAAATACAGGGGAATAATTTCACTATGTTGTAGTTTGTGATCAATAAAGGACAAATTATTATTATATCTCCCTCCAAAAATCTAGGTGATGTATTTTCTATTTTAGCGGCTTCATCAGGTCAAGTGTAGACATGTTCGGAATTATTATTTTTTGCCCATTAACTCAAGATAACAATTTAATTATCCGTACTGTGAGCAAATAAAAGCACAAAAGCAGTGCAGAAATTATTGAATTAAAGTGATACGTTAGCCACTTTGGCTGAAAATATTGAAATTAAAGCTGCAAACAAGCATCGATTATTATTATTATTCACAGCCGGCATCTTTCGGGGCATGGGCCAACCGTAACCGAGCTTCCATACACCTGCATCTAAAAACTATTCTGACCTCTCAAGATATTTGCACATTATTCCATTGAAATTTGAGGCTAACTTTCTGCAGCCAGCAGGTGGCGCTATCACTTTAACTGACTGATGTCTTCAGAGTAGGTCTCTCATCCGAAGTGGGAAGTTTGGATGAGAGACCTATTGACCTATTTGTTCAAATCCATCATTTTGATTGGATTAAATCTCTTACATGTATTCGTTAAAGTAACGACAACATTCATGAATTGAAAGGTCATGAAATGATAGTAAGATACAGACGTGTGCCCAGTTTCATATTAATATGCAAAACACATGACAGGGGCTGCTTTTTTGAAAGGGGGCCGTGTAAAGCCATTTTCCAATGCCCCTTGCAAACAATGCATCTAAAACTTATTATGACCTTCTCCACCAAATCTGATTTCTGTGAGGTTAACGGGCGAGACATTTATCAAAGTATTAAAAATATCATTCCCTGTTCCACGCGGTGGAGTCAAAGCAATTTTGTGTTTTATGAGACATCAATATTGTACTGTCCAGACTGTTAATCGAGCTCTTTGCTACTCTTAAAGGGTCTGATGGCTGTCATACAAAGTCTTAACATCATATCTGCTCATGCTGAAAGGTGCTATGTGTTTACAGAAGAATCCATCTGCGCCCGTCGCCTTCATGGTTTTTTCTTTGCTTGACCAGAAGCTGCTAGGTGAGCCTCTTAAAACCGGAAAAAGCTTTTAATCCACTTTCAGGTCCTCCTCCTGTTAATAATCATGTTGCACCATGGGATAGAGATTTGACATGCTATTCTCATCTCTGAGCTTTTTCCATGTCTCTTGGCTGTCTGCCTGGGAATCCGATTAATAAGTGAGCGAGAGTCATTAATCTGATAGCAGTGCATAGTGAGTCTTGGCATGTGTGTCTTTTAGTTCGTTAAAGTAGATTCTGGTGGCTGATAGCCAGCAGCCAAATACATTTTATCTATCTTGTACTTTCATATGCCAAAGGCAGAATCAGAAAAAACAAACTTGAATGATGATGATGATGATGACGATGATGATAATGATGATGATGTTGAAGGTGTGTGTTGGGTTCATGTGTACAGAAACTATCAAGAGCATGGGTCTCACCCCTCAGGTGCAGCCGGATCAGCGTTAGCTGGAGTGGCTGCTTGAGCCGGCGCTGGAGTTGGAATAGGGGCCGGGGCTGGAGCTGGAGTAGGAGCTGGAGTAGGGGCTGGGACTGGGGCTGGGGCCGGGGCTGGAGCTGGAGCAGGGGCCTTTGTTGATTCTGAGGATGGGGAACAATGCTTATTATGGTACATTTTCATCTCACCCAGAGTCGATTTATCATCCCCAATCGGAAGATTAGCGGTTCAATCCCTAAACTGCCCCTGTAGTCTGCGTTTAGTAAGGCCCCTTGATCGAGACCCTGAAGCCCAATTCGGTCCCCATGCACCTCAAAGAATCTGCCCATTGCTCCTAAAGGATGGGTCGGATGCAGGAAACTAATTTCACCATGTTGTTGTTTATAACTGTGTAACAAAGTGACAATTAAAAGTGACGATTAAAATTGAAATTATTTAATTATTAATTATTTACAGAAATGAATTCCATTATGCTGTTTTGTATAACTGTATAATAAAGATTATTAAACTGTAAAAATAACAATACTTATCTTTTATTCTAGTTTTCTAACGAGCCTTTAAAAAATGTGCTGCTCTTCACCGATTTAATGGCGTGATGTTACCGCTCTTTTAATATCTGGTGTTTCGTCACTATTTCAATTTATCTCCTATGTTTTTAAATGTAATTATTTTTTATGTTGCACTTAATATCTTTCACCCAGTGCACTTAATAACCTTGCTTTTGCAGGAGTCTATTTTCTTTTTTTTTTGCAATATCATTGTTATTATTAAAACTATTATTATGGAGCTAATAATAATCATCACAATGGACTCTATGGAGGAATTTACCCCAAAAAAGAGATACTACTTCACAAAATAAATAGCACATTAAAACTCTAAAATTACATTAGAAAAAAGACAATAAAATGTATATAATCAACTATGAATAAAATAATAAAACATGGGAGAATAGCAGTGATTAAAAGCCAGAATAAATTATTAGATTTTCCAACTGCTGTTCAAAAATGTCCACAGAGTATCTGAGTTTATGTCTTTATTGTGATCTTTACTTTTGGAGTCTTGTTGCATCTTACTTTTTTCTACAACCTAACATTAAAACATCCATGATAAAATTGATGTTTAATGTATAAATAAGCATTTCAGCATCTTTGTTGAACAGGACTTTTTGTAATATTTTTTTAAAAGTTTTCATTATTGTTATATGAGGAGAAATTAAGCTCAGGGTCTAAAATAATGTCCGATTATTATAATGATGAACTTATCTATACATCTTTCTTTCTTTATTGTTCTTATTCTTTGTTAAATTGATATAATGATAAGAAAATAATGTTTAATCTAGTCTGAAAATGCACAAACTGAATTCAATGAAGAAGTAGATGAAAAAAAAATAGAATAAGAGTAAAAATTTAACAGAATGAAATAGAAAGGATAACATAAAATAGAATAAAATTAAATAGAATAAAAGAGAATTGAAAAACATAAAATAGAATAACAATTATAATTTATTAAAGTTTAATATGTATTGATTCCACTATTATGTTGTGATTTATGGCAAACTTTTGTAACCAATTAGCTAAATAAATAAATCCAAAAATACTTCCCACACACGTCAGAAACTTTAAGTATTGTTGGTATTTTAGTGCACGTGAGTAAACTTACATGTTGGTATTTTAGTAAATGCGTGTAAACACACATTAGAACATACATGTTGTTGGTATTTTAGGGCATGTATGTAAACATACATGTTGGTATTTTAGTAAATGTGTGTAAACATACATGTTGGTATTTTAGTAAATGTGTGTAAACATACATCATAACATACATGTTGTTGTTATTTTAGGGCACGTATGTAAACATACATGTTGTTGATATTTTAGGGCATGTATGTAAACATACATGTTGTTGGTATTTTAGTGCACGTGAGTAAACTTACATGAGGTCCTACAGAACTCAAAGTCCCACTTTGGGCCTCAGCAGTCAATAAAGGTGACGAAACATTCCTGCTTTTCTCAGTGATCTGATTTATGTTCCAGGCAGAACAACACAGAGGCGGCGACAATCTGAAGCTTTGATAAAATATTAACCAGCACGTTTTTGTAACTCACCTCCCGGTTTGTCTTCTTTCTTGGCCTCATTCTCCTTTTCGGCTTGTTTCTCCTCCTGCACCAGAATCAACAAAAGAAGTCATATCAATAATATCAAACTCTAACATAATTCATTGTAACTCCAGACTTGTTCATGCAATACCACAATTCCTCCATCGGTACTCTTTCGTATGCTTTTTCTAAGTCCACAAAGACACAACGCAACTCCTTCTGACCTTCTCCTTAATTATCCATCAGCATTCTCAAAGCAAATATCACAGCTGTAGTGTTCTTTCTTGGCATGTAGCCATATGGCTGCCCACTTCTCTTTCCCTGATCTTCATTCTGTGGCTCATCAGTTTTATACATCTGTGGTTGCTACACCTGTGCACATCACCCGTGGTCTTGAAAATAGTAGACTATTACTAGTACGGCACTAGTAGACTTTTTCCTCCATTCCTCAGGCATCCTCTCACTCTCCAAGATAGTGTTAAACAATCTAGTTAAATACTCCACTCCGTTCTCGTCTAGAACGGAGCTGCATATCCTTCCCATCCCGATCTCTCTGCTCCGCCAATCGGTACAAGTCCTTTTCTCTTTCCTTAGTGTCCAATCTCTCATACAACTCATCATAGGCCTCTCGTTTAGCCTTTGCTACCCCACTCTTCGCCTGCATGGCATCTGCCACCCATTTAACAGCTCTTCTATAAAATTTCCTGTTACATTAAACCTGTTTTGAAAAGAAAAACAAAACGAAAAGTCATTTACATGTTATAAAATCTATTCGGTGAAGTTTAAATTTGTATATTTGTTGTGGAATTTCAAGTTTCAAATAATGAAACCTGTGTTACTAAGTAAATTAAGTCGACCATTTATTTTCAAATTAGAAAATAGAATTACCATAAAAACCATTCATAACAAAAATTTGTGAACATTAATGCAACATTTCAGATCTCTGAACATTTTAAGAAAAGTGTTCAATGATCAACCAGATTTGAGATTTGATTTTCTCCATAAGTGTCCTTGAAGGAGAACTGGGCCTGGGTTCTCACAGGTTGAGAAGGTATGTTGGTTTACTGTAAAATTCTTGGGTTAATATAACTTTTTGGAGCCATAGTAATAATGATAATAATCTACTCTGTATTTATCACGTTATACAGTACATACATACAGTACTAAGTCATAAAATGTATCTCTTCATTCAACCCATCCCCGAGGGAGCAGTGGCTGCCAATTCCTATAAAATTGGTCAACGGTGATTTTGTTAATTTGACAAAATAATATAACAAAATATATTTTATATGGAAAGACATGTTATAGCTTTTAATAAACTAATTAACCTGTCAATATTTTGGATTTTTGGACAATATTTTGAGAATGTTGAAGGACATGATTGAGCAAAAGAACACCAAATGATGGAGCCATGCTGATAAAGCGGAACAAAGTAAGCGATGCATCAGCACATAATGCATTAGTGCTGATTCAACTCAGAAGAAAATCTGATTAGACTTATACAATCCTTAGGGGATAATAGAGATATCTGCACCGAGTTACTTGGAACAGGTCCAACTTAATTTATTGGGGCTGCTATAACTGAATTTGAAGTGTTGAAATTACACTATTAAGTGGAATTGATTAATCCAATTTGCATATGTAGTGCTTGAGTATATTACAGGTCAAACTCTAAATTATCTCTGACTCGGACTGGTCTTACCCGCCATTACTGACCAGTACAAGTCTAGTTCCTGTTTTCTACATGAACTCCCCCCCCACCTGAATATACTAGACATTGTTTTATACCCCCACACAAGTCCTACCTTGGCTGGAGCTGGGTCAGGGGCTGCTCTGGTGCTTCCAGAACCTGCTGGCACCTGTGGACTGCTCAAGAGGCCTTTCACCTTACCAAACATATCCACACACCTAAAGATCCATCTGCTAAGTGTCCATGAATCCTAAGAAGCTGAAAGATCCCCCTGCTATATCTGCTTTTAGCACCACTAATACTCTAGCCCCCACCATGACCAGTGACTTCTAAGCCCATCACCATCTCATCAAAGAGCCCAAGAGGCTTACGGGTCGCCACTAAACCAGAGTGGTGACGGCAAAGAATGCATACCTCTGGAAAACAGACCAACATGCGAATAGTTATAAATACAGTCAAATTTGATCACTTATCATAGATTGATTTGCTTTGGAAGACATTTTCTACCGTATTTTCATGGATGTCACCCATTGTCAAACCCGGGACCACAATTTCTGCTGTTTAGCAAATGCAATCTCTGGGAATTGAACTCCAGTCAATTGCTTGGAATGCAGCAATGCTCACCACTGAACAACCTTCCTCTTTGATCGATCGGTCATACATGGTGAGGTTGTGTTGATGCTGATGAAGAAACAAAATAAATGCTGAGTCCATGAGATAGACACTAAAATTTTTGCCATATTCTTAGTCATGTTTTTATTGAAAGCCAGTTTGGTAAAAAACATTCTCTGCCAGTTATTCACATTCTCAATTTAGCCTCCTCTGGCATCAGTGAACAACGATTTATCGGATTCTTCCAGACAATATTTTAGGGTCAGTGTGTTTTGGGAATGCGAAAAGGTTTTTGGCCTCCACGGGTGAAAACAGACTGGCTTTGTCGGCTGACTGGGACTAATGGAGTTCTCAACTATACGTCTCTTGTTGGGTTCAGAACGAACGGACTACATGACTTAAATATGAACATATTTCTACTTTCTGTCAAGACTAGGATGCTGCAGTGATAAGAGCATGACAGTTGACATAAACCTCACAAAATGTAGTCAATCGAAACAACGTGCCTCTTTATGAAAGTTCAAGAGTTTATTATTTCATTTAGAGTGAGATACAGCATAATTAGACATATAAAACCAAAGTTGTTACTTCTTAACTATTTCAAAATAAGCACACAGTATTTTAGATGGACAGAGCAGAGAGTATGGGTGAGGGTATGAGGAAGGATCTGCATAACAATGGAGCGTTAATCCACTGACAGAAGAAAAACCAGGAAACATAATCCACAAACCGACAGAAGAGAAGCTTAAGGTAGACACTGAATATTAAATTTAGATGAATCGGGTCGCAGTGGATTACGGTCTTATATTTTGGGAATTACAGCTAAACCCCAAAAGGCGGACTGGAACTGACCACAAATTAGAAGCTATCTTTTGTCTAAAAAATAATTTTAGACAAAAAAAAAAAGGCAAAAGATGTTTCTAGAAAAAAGTCAATCACATTAAGATGTCACTCTATTCTTTTTTTAAATTAATATTATAGTAGCTAGTTATCAGCGAAAACAAAAAAAAAAAACACAAAATATCCCAAACAGGAAAAATGCTAATCGATTTTAACCAGCAATGTGTCAGAGGCCACCTGTCAAGGTCACGACACGAGGAACATCTACTGCGGGTCAAAACCAGTCAGCGTTTTTTCTGTTTTTGGTATTTCTACTTGCCCTGAGAAATAAATGTATTTTAATCAAATCCTTAATTTTGGGCTTGTGGAGATGAAATAAGCCAAGCAGCTTTTGTTTTTCTGTGGTTTAATAAGTTCATCTTAACTGCTAGAGCACACTGCATTCACCTTGAATTCCCTACTTCACAGCTGAGAGCACTCGATGACCACCCTAAGTGCTGTAACACTATTGCTGATCGATGCCTCTGCTGTTGTCTAACCTCTCTCATCTGTGGAGAATTCAACTTAAATAAAAAAACGCACAAGGCAGCCAGGAGCAACACTTATAAGAAAGCATCGATACTTCATAGAGGATACGGTTACTCTGGGACATCATTCCTCATCTCTACAGGCTCCAACTGTTGTCAGTGTCATGAACTATGACCTCATGGACATTTCCTCTGACAATTAACATTCGTGAAACAAAAACTAGAAGTTTGCCAAATAAATTAAAAGTTTTAATTAATTCATGATTTCTACCGTCAGAAATAGAGGACAAAGAAAACAAAGAGTTACACATGATTAAGGACATTATTTTCTATTGTGAGCTCTATCTTCTGTGTTGCGTGCAAAGAGCTACTGGACTGGACTGGCTTCGTCAGAGCAGTACATGTGTGGCTTAACGTCAGCAGGCGGTCACGAGCCAAACTCCACTGTTTCCTTGGTGATGGGTTTGAACTCGTAGTTCCCTCTGCCGTCCATATGGAGGTAGTACTAGAGGGCGGAGATGGAAACACGAGAATAAGTCAGTACGATCGAAGGAAAGACATCTTAATAACAAACTAAACCCCAATCAGCCATAACATTATAACCACCGACAGATGGATTTAATTACTTTATCTGGTTACCTATCAGTAAGTGGGATATATTTTCGCAGAAAGTGAAAATTTTGTCCCAAAGCCGATGATGGAAGCAGGAAAAATGGCCAAGTCTAATATCTTAGCGACTTTGACATATTGTGACGTCAACATGACTGAGTCTCCAGAACTGAAGGTCATGTTGGGTGTTCCTTCTGCGCAGTGGTTAGAACAACAAAACTGCAAAAGGACTGCAAAAAAACTGAAAAAAGACTTGGGCACCCAGGACTCAGCTTCACTCCCCAAATGCATCGATAACTCCCATCTGTTGTTCCCACTGAAGATCTACTGTTACACAAACTGCTGAAATAGTTAATGCTGGTTGTAATAGAAAGGTATCAGAACACAGAGCAAAATTTCTCCGTCCTACGTGACCTCTGATCCCTATCCACGGCTGAAAGCTCCTACAATGGAACCTGTAGGACACAGCAGTGGAAGAAAGCGGTCTGGTCCGATGGATCATGCATCCCTTAACTGGAAAAGAGATGGTACCATGATCCATAATAGCAAGACCAACCGGGGATTGCAATGTGATGCTTTGAACCATGTTCTGAGGGGACAATTTGGGACGTTCCACTCATTGGATATTACTTTGCTATAGTCCTACCTAAACATCGCTGCAGAAGTACCCCTTCATAGAAACAGTATTGCCTAATGGCAGTGGCCTCTTTCAGCCACATAAAGTTAATTGACACACTGCAAAAATGGTTCAGGAGTGGTTCGGGGAACAAAACAACTAGTTAAAGGTGTTGACGTGGCCTTCAAATTTCCCAGATCTCAGTCCAATCTAGCATCTGTGGGATGTTATGGACAAACACGTATGATCCTTGGAGGCCCACCTCACAACTTTCAGAATCTGCTGTCGTTGTCCTGGTACCATATACATAGCATACCTTTGGCGGTCAGCTGGAGTCCTTTTCTCTATTGGTCAGAGCCAATTTGGTAACAAAAGGCTGGCCTAAACAATGTCAGGCAGGTGGTCATAATGTAATGACTGAACGTTTAACTAATCACAGCTGTGAAAAAACACTGAGGGCAGTGGGAATCCGAGGATCGCATTGAAGTTCACCCAGTCCTCACCTTGTGGTGCTTCCACAGAGACTTCCTGTGTGACACCGTGAACAGGGTGATGCCCACCTGCGAAACAAAGAAAACACAAATAGAATGAAGCGCTAGCGGTAGAATGTTGACAGATTCTTGATAAGGTATGTATCCTAAAATTGCTGATCTCGGACAAATCTATTTGTGTACATAGATTATTTACCACTGAAATGCTGCACTGATCCTGTAGTTTATAAAACACCTTATATATTAGAGCTGGTGAGCCATGCTCATCTCCACATTGAATACTATTATAACGCCTATTTGATTAAGAACCATAAAGAAGTGTGATTCTAGCCGCTGGCTTCTATTGTGTCAAACACTTCCTGGAAGCCTCAGTCCACTGAAAACCAATAAAAAAATGTAAGTTGTTCATGTGATGCTTAATATCTTTGTTTTAATCAGTGGAAAACAGTCTCTCAGCTGAACGACCTGTTTTAGACAGCGATGTCAGGACACAAAAAGATGTTCATAATAAAGCTGGAGTCGATGATATGTTTGAGTGCTTTTTTTTTTATAGATGTATGTAAACTTAAAATAGCTCCACAACTATCAGGTATATTGACGTAAACTTGCTGTCTATGGATAGATAACGTTGTACCCGTTACTATGTGTGAGTAGTCTGCGATTAAACTCAAAAATACTAATATTAGGATTTTTTTTCAGACAGAAAGTGGGCATAACATCATTATCTTAAACCATGAAACAAAACAACCCATAAATTTGCTCAGAAACTCTTTGATTACTACTGCATCAAATTTGATATATATATCAGAAAGTTCATGTTATTCTACACAGTTTTTGTCTGACAGGACCAGGATTCTCCATTTGGCACAGTTGGATAGTCAGGGGTCCCAAAATTTGAGGAAAAAAAAAACAAAAAAAGAGTTTTGGCTCCATATTACCCGGTGTGTCCACTAGGAGGCCTGTTTAGAAGACCAGGTTGAGTAATATTACATCGGTTCTTAATATTAGACTATACTCTGGCTCTATATTTGTGTGCTTGGGTCGTACCGTCCTGCAGTGGGTATAGATGTAATCCTCCACATCTACACTCACTGCGCTGGTGCACTCATCCAGGATGGCAAACTGGGGCTTGTGGTAGAAGAGTCTGGCCATCTAGAAACATCAAAATAAATCATCAAACTGATTATAACTGATAACATTAATGACTACTGAACAGAAATCTTTTAACACTCAGCCATCAACTCCGGCGTGACTACGGATGCAGGTGGCCGGTAAAAAGGCTCTGAAGACTCCATTCATTTATTTATTGAAAATATTTGGAAGACTACAATCCTTGCCATATTTCTAATGCGTTGTTTTAAATTTCAACATGTAAAGTCAATACTCCAACTTAATTTTTTGTTTGTCACACAACCAGAAGACATGAAGTTGAAAAGAAAGAGGGACGCCGTTTTAGCTGTAGGTATGTCCTTCGATCAGGGTCATGTTTGTTTTAGATTCTGCTGACAGGGAATGAGTGAATCCTTACCGCCATCCTCTGCTTCTCTCCTCCACTGAGGACATCCATCCAGTCCTGGATTGAGTCCCAGCTGCCCTCCCTGTCCAGAATGTGACCGAGCTGAACGTTGTCCAGGTATTCCTTTAACACCTGGGCACGACATGCAGCAAGACAGGATGAAGTACATTACTGTGAGAAAGTTTGACCTCTCTGTGAATTTCTGAAAGGTGGTTCCCTTCTGTGTAGGTCCACTATTAACAGGTGTGGTCGTGATCAGGTCTGGATCAGTCAAGTCCAGATAGAACCAGTTATTAATGCAGTTTGGAAGGTTTTAGGATTTTGTTTCTAATAGGGTGGAGCCTCTATTGGTTCAATAAAAACAGTTATTAGTTATTTTATTATGTGTTCTTTCAGGTTGTCTTTGTTTCATATTAAAAACTTTTTTAAAGATCTGACATGTTTTAGAATGAGCCTATAATTAGAAACAGACATTGGAAGTCAAAGTGGAGAGCATAGCCTGCTACCTGATCAGAGATGCCTTTCCTCCTCTGCTGTTCATGGGTATCAGGGTAAATCACTTGATCCCTCAGAGAACCCAGAGTCATGTAGGGTCTCTGAAAAACAATACATTTGAATCCATTCTGTTTTTAACAAGAAAGTTGTCAGACACATTTACTAAAGCTTTAGAATTTGCAGAACAAACGAAAAGAGTGTCCTCAATAAAAGCACAGAGAATGGTATGAGACCATACTTCTTGTTAGGTCAACTGACCATCTGATGTTTAAGACATCCGTTTTATTAACAGATTAAGTAAATTAAATATTTACTGATACCGAAGGAGTTTTTTTATTGTGAGCCGTTTAAAAGAAAACCAGAATTTTACCTGTGGAACGTAGAAAAGCTTCCCTCTATCAGGTTTGGTCAAGTGCCCACCGAACAAAGGCCACAGCTTTAAGAGACATTTGTGTGATTTTAGAAAGTAAATACTATAGAGCACATTTACTCCACTTTGCATTTGTACGCTGGAAGGTTTCTCACCTCTCCGAGAACTCTGAACAGAGAGCTCTTTCCACATCCGTTTGGTCCACACACCAGAACATTGGTGCCAGACCTCACCTTCAGACGATAGAGAAACAAACACAAAGTCATTATCCCGGTTTTTATCATTCGGGATATGACATTTGAACACAGAGAAATCTGGTTATTCATAAATAAATGTAAACATACATAATAAATACTAGCTAATGTCCTGTTTACTGTCTACTTCCTCCTGTTTGTGCCCTGTAATGTTTATCAAGTGGGAATTTTATATTTATTTCAGACTAATTTGGCTGTGACTATAAAAAAAAATTGTCCACCGGGGTTTACAGCTGGCTCAGTGCTACCGAACACCAACATGGCGTTGTGGACTTCATTCACTTTTTGCCAAAAATAGGAATCAGAGCGACAAATGCAGAACCACTAGAATGCTCAACAGCTTCCTTCAACAAGCTGTTAAGACCGCTGAATTGCTGATCAGGAAAAAAACCCATTATTGTGCCTTATAATATTATAATACTATTGATTATATTTTACACAGCCGCTTTAACTGGACACTTTTAAGTTGATAATTCCAACTTTGTCATTTTAAACATTTTATTCAGAATACATCTCAGGGATGTTTGTGTTATAACTGGTTCTGTGTTTTTAGAATTTGTTCTGGATACTGGAGAATTACTACTTCATCTGCTCGTCTGTTGGATGTACAGCAAAATGACAAAGTTCTATATGATTTACATTTCTGTTATGTCATTTTCCAGTTGTGCGCTGATGCACAGCTATCAGAAACCAGGATAAGGCAAATGCATGTTTCAGTATTCTGGTTTCTTGAGAGTACTCCAGCTAGAGTATTTTTATTCTTTTAAAAAAAAGTCTTATCCTGGTTACCGAGATCCAGGTAAGATTTTTACATGCACAAACACAAAAATGTGACTCTGATGTGAATGTAATCACAGTCAATATGATAATATGTTCATTACATTAATTCATTAAGTCATTAATGATGACCCTGTCCAGCTGAGATGCAAGAGCTTTACCTCAAATGTGAGATCTTTGATCAAGATGTCTCCATTAGGTGTTGCTAGTGGGGTATGTTCAAATCTGTTAATAAACAAAATGAGAGGAGACAGTAAGATGGAAACACATGAAAAAAAATGAAAAATGCTGATTATTATTCACGTTGATAAGCATAACTTACTTGATGATGTTGTCTACGTTTGAAACTTGACCACTTCCTGGCACCAGTAGCTGTTTCGATGCAGGATCTGATTTTACGGTGATTAAAACAGAAATCAGTGAGGCTGCTTGGAAATTATTTGGATGAGAACTCATCTCTGTGGAACAGTTCTTGATTATTAGGAGTTTATGCGTACCCTTCTCCTGCTGGGAGACCATTGTGCGCTCATATTTGCCAGCGTTCAACTCCTTTAGGACTTTCATCAGTTCAGTGATACGAGCCGTGAATCTGTGGGTGACATGCAGGAGATTGAAAAAATAAATAAATAAAATAAAAAATATATCTCTATATATATCTATCTGTTTATTTGTTCTGATCATTTGAGCTGAGCACAATTATTTTCCATAATCCGATATCTTAATAAACGTCATATATATACATACATATATATATATATATACATATATACATACATATATATATACATATATATATATATACACATATACATACACATATATATATATATACGTATATATGTATGTATATATATGTATGTATATATATATATATATATATATATGTATGTATGTATATATATGTATGTATATATGTAAGTATATATGTATGTATATATATGTATGTATATATATATGTATGTATGTATATATATGTATGTATATATGTAAGTATATATGTATGTATATATATATATATATATATATATATACATATATACATATATACATACATATATATATATATACATATATATATATATATATATATACATACATACATACATACATATATATATATACATACATATATATATATACATACATATATATATATATATATATACATATATATATATATACATACATATATATATATATATATACATATACACATACAGGTTTGATTGTACATTTCGCCCAAATCGATGTGATCAGACTGAGGTGTAACATAAATCTAGGAAGAATGATTAACTTGCAAAAGGTTTTTTAAAGGATAGTGCCCCGGTGACATGAAGGCTTTTTGGTACAGCACACATTCAGAGGTTTTCATTTGTTTATTGTTGAAGGGGCCCAACTCATACTAAAATATTTCCTTCCTCTGCCAGCATCACAGAAATTGAATAGCTTTTCTAAAATGAAACCCTCAGTGAAATAGACAGCAAATATATCAGGGAGCAAAGGATATTTATTCCGAGTGTGAGGCTATTCCTTCGTTTCGTGTCTAAATGGATTACGGCCAATTTGAGGGACCATCCATCAGATGCAGCTCAGAAGATTACGGTGATTGATCAGTAAGTAGAACAGAATTATGCAAGCTTTGCTGTTATTATTCCAAACAAGAAAAATTGGAATTGTCTCTAAAGTTGAACAGAAACAGCTTTGTCGTAATCCAGTTACCAGGAGTCACCGATTCGTAACTCATGGTAACACTTGCACAATAGTCTAATAATCATTGCTGCTGGTCAAGATGGAGTTTGTCGAAAGTTCAATGGTTAATATTTTAACTTTAATACCAATAATTATATATATATATAATAATTAAACCAGTTTCATTTTTTGTAAGGTCTCACCCAAACCCGTTTGTATGACCTCAAAAACAGCTAATTCTATGGATTACACTACTAGAATACATACTAACCACTGGCTATAGAATGTTGAGCAGGTGGGCTTCCACTCACATTACTTCACCAAAATGTAATCACCGATATGCCAAAACCAACCAACCGACTGTAAAGTGGTATGACCACAAGTTAATAGATAGATAAAAATTTTTAATGTGCTGCTATAGCTGAAAAAACCCAAGAAAAGTCATAATGATTAATTCTCTGAGTAACAGCGATATCTGTGTTGTTCAAATCAACCTGATGGATTTAGAAACAGTAAAAACTAGGAATACAAGCTACATGGTGGCGCTGAAACAAGAGGTGAGGAGATCAGAAGAGTCGTTAGGGTGTTTTGTCTGGGACCAATGAACATCACAACCTTATGTCGGTCTATTCTGTAGGTTTGAATCCAATTCATTAAAGGAAAAAAAAAGAGTCAATCTCATAGTGGTTTAAGGCAATTCAACCAATTGTTGCTAACATATCCCGTTCTGGACCACACCAGCACTGCCATCCACGGAGCTGCACTGTAGGAGCAGCTCAACCCTCTGCCCTCACACTTCCTCACCTGTTGTATGAGGCCTGCAGGAGTGTAATTTCAAAGACGTACATTTAGACGAAAGCTTGGAACATACGGGAATGTTCAACAAGGCATCTGTTATTGACTGCTTCAACAACATAAAAGGTATAAGAATTGATATGAAACACCAAACTAATGGAAAATTAAAACAGCTCACTGTCTGTATATTTTTATAAATCTAACAAAAGCCTGATTTACACATCAGTTAAAACATAAAACACCTGGTGTGTCCTCACAGCTAAACACAAAGACACGATCCTGTCAACGGCGTGTTCGTAGTACCAGTGAGTTACACAATAGTAGATAGGCTAGTGACGGTGTTACCATGACTTAACCTTTCAACAGCTCTGACCCTCTCACTTATCACATCTTATTAACCGTCAGTCATGAACCAGATCATTATCAATAACGGCTTTCTAACGAATGAGGAGAAAAAAAATGGAGTGTATTATGTTTGATTGAATATCATGCAAATGAAGCAGTCCAGAGGCAACGTCATCTTTTAATGCATTTGCTAAATTAAACTGGCCATCACACAAATTAATCTTTAAGTAAGATTGTCACGACTATAAATCTTTTGAATCGATTAATTCATGGGATATACTTTTTTATAAAGTTCCATCCTGCCCTCCTTTTCTGGCCCAACAAGTCAGAGCCCCCCCTCCAATCAGCTCATGACTGGTTAGCTTGATCGACCCATGTCTCGCAGGTCAACCAAGTTTAGCTAAATCAGTTAATTATCATTATTTAGGCAATAATTGGACAAAAGTTACAGTTATTTCGTCACAAACAGCTCTGTGTGCGAAAAATCAGTCAAGGTAATGTGACACACGACACGCTTAGCCTTAGTGGCATAAGTCAGATCTTCCTGTGTTTGTAAGAATCAAATCGGCCTGATAATCTTCTTGATGACATACCAATTATCTCAGTCCTTGACCTGAGAGGCAGAGATCAGGATCAGGGGAAGGGGAGAGCACAGGATGTGGTCATGTCAGAGTGTTGGACTGAGAGTGCCAGTGGAGCCGTGGGACCCTGAGATTTTCATGTCAGGACTTTACCGAGTGTGCTCTGAATGAGCTCATCAATATTCATTGACCTGCTCTGGCTAATATCCCAAGCGACGGCTGGAATAAAGTTGCAGAGGTCGCACACTTCACAAGGGGGGGAGAGAGAGAGAGAGAGAGAGAGGCAGGGGAGACTGAACGAGAGAATGAGGGATGCCGAGAAAGTGAGCAGTGATGATAAGAGAGCCCTGATTTCAGACAAAATGAGAGCAAAGGGAAGCAGACACCAAAAGGAAGAAGCCTCGGGGCCTGTAGAGGGTTAGGGAGTTTATTACAACTTGAAAGTGCAACCCATAAAACATGCAGATGGAGCATGGGCGAAAAGATAGATTGTTCTAACCTGCACACCGTAGAGAACAAACAAATAAACACACTCTACTCGTCTTGTGCAAAAAAAAAGAAGTGTGACATGACAAGACGAGTGCGACTACAAACAAATACAAATACAGCTCCTCTGACCTCGTCCTCGTATAGTTTTGCTCTTTCTAGTTTTCTCCCAGTGTAGATCGGCGTCGTGTAACACGGCGCCGGAGAATACGTAATGGTACGTGCCTCGGGAGAGGAGGAGGAGTAACATATGAGACGGAAGAAGACAGAAGGGGAGTGGTTAGAGAGGAGGAAGAGATCAAGGTTAGGAGGGAAGAACAAGCGTGTAGCTTGACATCAATCGACATCCATATCAAGCATGCACACATAAGCAGCCTTTACAGTATATTTTAATATTAAACCCATTTGTGCCAGGCTCTCCTTAATCATGCATGCGCACCGGGGCTAATGAATATTTAAGATGTACAGCAGGCCAAGGAGAAAAGGGAGGATGCTAAATGCCGTGTGTGTGTGTGTGTGTGTGTGTGTAAAGTGACACACAGAAGACAGCTAGTACCACAAACACACTATTATTTAAGATGAGGATCGGTTAATTGCCTTGAATTAAGAAGCGAGTTGACACGTGTTTCCCGATGTAGATGTGTAGATATTTGAGCTGGATCCACAGAAGTCCATATGGTCATGATGACGTAAAACGCTGGCTGAGAAAAGGATGTGCCCCCGCTTCATTCCAGATTTTACCGTCTTTCTACCTCCGGCCCTTCTTCTCCTCATATCTCCTCTCATTTATCTCCATCTCCACATACCCCCTCTTCTCTTATTTATTTTATTGCTCTGCCTCCTCTGAGATGCTTTTGACGGAATCGTCAGCGATCCCACTGAGATGACAGAGTGTCTCAATGTTCTCCCCTGGCCCCGAGTGGAAAACGGAACATAAATAAAGTTTTGGCCGGAGCTGAGGGCGAGAGATAAAAGTTGCCAAACAACTGGAATTACAGCTCGGTCCAGGTTATCGAGGCAATTACCCCTAACCTGTTGCATTAAATTGCGGCCTTGAGATATCTTACCCAACTCACTCATATTTATAATCCATCTACTAGGAAAGGAAAACCCTTTGCCTCCTCTTGTATGACCAGATTCTACTCTCCACATATCTTCACCCCTGATAACATCTGCCCATTTATAACAATCCCGGGGAGACAATTTAACTCGTCTTCTAGTGTCCTAAACTTTAATAACACAGGACCAGTACAGCCCTCGCGCCATTTGTCAGTATATTAAACGCAGAACCCAAAGCATACGTGTGCTATTAAAATACACTTGTAGGAGCGCTGCGAAAAATGACCAAGTAACGAATGATCAAGTAACAGCAGAAAGGTTGAGGATATTAGGAAATCGTCATCTAAGCTGACGTTCGTGTGAACGCAATAACTCAAGAACCATTTCATGGGTCGTTTTCAAATTTTATACTCATATAGACGTCGTGCATGGAAAATGATTTGGGGAAAGGGCGGTTCTATGTTCCAACAATAGGGGGAGCTTTATCTCAAAAAGTTTTCAGCCATAATAACTCAACTGTCAGTCTGATCCAGTCAAATTTTTGTGATTATCGACTCCAGGAGATCTGTCTCGTTATACTTTAATCACTCATATTTAACTCACTAGAGTGAGTTTTGTTCATGAAAAACACCGTTTTCTGTATATAACTCAAAAACTAATTCATGGATCATTTTCAAATTCTATAACCACATAAACTTTAGTGCGGGGAATATCTGAATACATTGTGGGAAAGGTGGGCTGTGAACTCGAGAAGATCCATCTTGTTTATACCATTAATTTACTCATATTTCAATCTTATAGTTCATATATAGTTTTCTTTTCAACTACAAATACTGCAGAAATAACATCACATCGGAGGGGATGAGGTTTTTGGGGGATATACCCTTGCTGTAGGGGACGACAGCATAGGTCTAGTTTCGTATTCAGTACATAACTGCCATGTGCCTTTGTCTCTGTTTAAAGATATAAAGTTCTTAATTATCAGTTTACAATTCCTCTCTCTTGAATCAATACATAACTCCTAAGTTGGGCATAATTAGAGAAGTACAGAAAATCTAATAGTGATTAAATAACACTTGATTTATAGCAGAAAGAAGCGAGTCTGGTCAGACAAATGAACGGCGCTGAAGGAAATCCAGCTCCATTTCAATTTATGGACTTTATATAAGTGACGTCTCCACTCTCCGCAAAATTTCTAAACTGAAGTTGAATCTTACCTCAAGGGATAACCCTGTTATTGTTTCCATCACTTGGATAAAAAAACAACCCAAACAAACAGAGGAAATGTTCCTGGGTCGTAAGTAGTTGCATGAGGAATAGAACAGACTGAAGACTGAAGCTAAAAGATTGGAAAATTTCAACAATGTACTTTAAAACAAGATACAGTTTGCATTATCTGCCAACCATGCACACAAACACACACACAACCACACACACACACAGTTAAATGTACAAAAATGTTACTTTTGATTTATGGTCGTCGTCTGCCAGCAGTGTCTCTTCATCTTTCTAATACACACAAACTCCTAACTGAAGAAAAGCCTTAGTCTAAACATAGTGAAAACTCTCTTAGAGAGTTTTCAAATGGTGTTAAGTATTGTCTGAGTGTGTGTCGCAGACTGAAAGTTCATTGTACAAAGGAAGCGGGTCAAGCTTTGAACGGAACACCAGAGGATGAGCTCAGATCTGAAACCATGAACTTGTAAATATGAGGTGAGGTTTTTTTCTTCTTCTTTGCTTTGCATTTAAGCATTCAGTTCATTGAGATGCCTAAAAATATCTGTCAACATGTGAATTTAGAACACCGACCCAGCCACAAATAGGTCACAAGGCAGCGTACTTATCGTGCCGGTCCCAAGCCCGGATAAATGGGCAGGAGTGCATCACGAAGGTCATTCAGCGTTAAACCTATGCCAGATCAATATGTAGAACACTTTGTTGATCCCAAACTGGATCGGTTGGGGCTCAGGCTAGCAGCCAAACTGTTGCTTTTTGGAATTTCAACAACATCAGGAAATTTTGAAGGCAACTGTGGTGAAGACGAGACATCAACTGCAAAGAGGCCTATTTACCTCAAACCTTTCCCTTGATCCACTTGTATCTGCTGTTATTTACTCAAACACAGAGGAATAAGTCCTTCACTGCTCTGGAAATGATATCTTATGGTATGTCCTACCAACAACTTCTTCAATGACTTTATATCTTGACTCTGAAATGTAGGAATATGTTAATGAAAAGTTAACTTTTTACAGCGGTTTGTATTACAGTGGATCTTCTACAGGGGCTGACCTTCACAGAGATGGCAGGACCGGCAATTTTGGAGATGCTCTGACCTGGCGTCCAGCCATCACAATTTGGCCTTTGTCAAAGTGGCGTAAATCTTTATGCTTGCCCATTTTTCCTGGTTTCAAGGAATCAACTGGATATTTTTCTGTTTCTATTCCTGTTAAATCAAACAAGTGTAGTGACAGCGCTCCCTGTGTGTGCCTGTATAACGTTGTGGTGTGCCATCCATCTGTGCACCCCCTTTTGTCTTCTTCCATTGTTAATCTTGGATGTCTGTCAGGGATATGAGGATTATCTCGCCAATATGGTTTTGCATACTTCAAACGGTGGCATTCATATTCAAATACATGATCGTGGAGTGGGACTTATTGGAAAATGCATGGACACTTGAAAACGCAACCACAACTATTCAGAGTTTGGAATCCTTTTATACCTTTTGTAAAGTAAGAATCTATTCCACAACCTTGTTTGTGTGCGTGTGTGTGTGTTTGTGATTCAACTAAATGCCAACACGTATTGCAAATGCATTTGTACGATTGAGTAAATGCACTCCAGCCTTATTACGCTGCATCGTCAAGAAAAGCATCATTTTCTGCTTAAATGGTGCATACAAAATGCCCAATCTATCATTCGGCAGAAAGAGAAAAAAAAGGAGTGCGGTGAAAAGGGGAGACGTGGGAGACGTGGGAAGGAGTACAGGGGACTTAGAATGCTGATTGTGCCAGGATATCACAATCGCTATGTGACATAAATATGGTTGGCCATGCAGTATATTCAGAATGAAAACAAAGAAAAATAATTGAATGCTGTGTGGAAGGAGGTAAGCAGAGCGGTCTGAATAACAGTTGTGTGTTTTGTGAGGCGCATGGTTAATAATACTTGCTGTCAGATGCAAGCATTCTTTCCAAAGTAACAATGCATGAAATTGAATCTATCCAAAGTAGAGCGCGTTCAGATACAAGAATCAAACAATAATCAACCAGGAGGGCGCCGAGAGAGCGTCACCAGCAACAATACCCAGTCCAGTGTGTAGCAGATTATCATCAATGGTCCTTCATAACCAAGAGATGTGTGTGTGTGTGTGTGTGAGTGTGAGTATGTGTGTGTGCCTGTATTACTATCGCCTCGATCATAATCATCATTATAGTCATGTTGTTTATCTTATTATTATTTACAAAACATTCTGATAATAAAATTCTGTTGTGTTTCATTTCAATTCAACAACAGAACTATGAAAGCTGGATCAATTGCGGTTCAGAACATATTATTGACTAACAGGAGAGAAACGTTTTTATGTAAGAGCATCTCTTACATATTTTTTTTTTAATTTATTTTATCACCCCATGAATCAGAAAATACTGCAACCTTACTAATGAGTGTATTTTTATGTGTATTTAACAAGTACTTCCATCTGTATCCAAGCAAAATCGAGCCTAAAGGTTGTGCGGAGGTGGGGTTAATTATTACTTGTGTTTTAGAATGCAATCTCCGTATAAACAAAACAATCATTGCGTATTTGTCTGATTCACAGCTTTAATGCGGCTGATACTGCCGCCTCTCTTCATTATCGTCTCCCTTCATTCAAACACCGCTGCTCTCTTAAGCCGGAGCGGAGGAGTTAACCCACAACTAAATCCTGCTCATTGAAAGTCTGAGAGAATTTGCGTTCACTTCCTGATACGGATCTAATTCAAAATCGAAAGTGTTCTTCCTCGGCCTATGCTCTACCTTTTCCATCAAGTTTAATGAATTTGGGGGTAGTGGTTTTCGCATAATTCCCTGAAAAACTGAAGCCCACAGAAACTAGAAAGCACTCAGCAAGTGGGTACTGTTGTGATTTGCCTCCACCGGGGCACAACAGTTAATGTGTCCAAGAGTGAGTGAGTAGTCAAGCGAGGGCAAGAGAGGGACCAGTGACACGAGAGAGAGCAAAAGTACATAAAGGCGAAGGTAGCAGGAAGTAGTTACTCCAGAGTTTTGCAGGCAAAAAGTAATTTATATGTGTGCAGCAGGGCATAGTTGTGGGTGAATAAAAGATCCAGTTTCTCGGGACCAAGTGGAGACAAATCCCATTTATACTGAAGTATAAATGGGATTTGTCCGGAATTGAGACTTATTTTTGGTAATCTTGCTATAAAACTAACAAACAAACAGACAGACGGAACAAACTGAAAACATGACCTTACCGAAGGTAAAACTAGGAGGAAGAAAAAATAACTTTGCGAATACTGGAATGTTTTTGTCATACGTTAGCTTAGAAGTTAAAACTTTCAGAGAAAGTGAAAAGAAAATGCGCCCTAAAGATCTCAGGTAAGTAAGTGTGGGGGTCCAGAGGCTGCGTGGATACAGACAGGAGGCTGACAGAGTGCAACTACATAGCCTCTTCTGTTCGGCTCAATTAATCCATATTAGAGAGACAGAGCGCTACAAGGCCAAACAGCACTCCACCAAAACAATGTGCTACAGCAAATGATCTGTGACATTGACAGGGAGAGAGAAGCCTTGTAGCATGAATTGGATATGGGTGTTGATGGACGTACACACAAACACAAACACACACGCACACGCACGCACAGGTGATGTTCCCTTTGAGAGCATCCAGGGGTGAAGACCTTGATTCAATGACATGGCTCACCTTCCTCCACTAATTGTCTCTTTATATGTATGTGTTTGTTATGGCCCTCAATGCCAGCACAGATAGGGGATATTTTGCAGCACCATTGTGCAATCAACACTGAATTACTATTATTGAACTAAAACAACGAGGCTACGGCTCGGAGGCTGGGACATCTAAGAGCGCGTGTGCACGCATGCAGCGTTTAGCACACATCTGCTGTCAGATGGCACCTCTTTGTCGGTGAAATGCCACAAACACAAATGACCCTGAGTATTGTTATTAGTGACTTAAAGGTCAAAGGCACATTATACACACTCAGACACAACAGACCCTGCGATGTTGACGCCGGTGGCATTTGAACACCCTGCTATTATGAATAATCATTCACAATGAAGTCACAAAATCTATCACTGGCGTCACCTCTCATGCCCTCCTCCTCCCCGCCACCGCTCCTCCCCCCCACGTAAATGTCAGCATTTCAATTGGGCTCATTAATACCTCCCTTTTTTTTTAGTTGTCGCGGCGGTGCCAGCGTGGCATGATGGGATGCAGCATTGAAACGGTAAAGGGTCCGTCTGTTTATTTTCTCTGTTTTGGTCTCATCTGTGGCTCCTTCTATCTCTCCGTTTTGTTCTTATCCATCATTATTCCTTCCTCCCTCTTCTCTAATTCTTTCTCTCCGTTTCCCTCTGATCCATCGATTCATAGTGGTGGCTGTGAATCATGCCGTGGCCTTTCCACTGACATGACTCAGCCTGACCCAGTCTGGACGCCACTTGACTGAACGGCATCCCTCATGACGCCGTTGGTCTCGTCCTATCACAGGATGACGTGCTGGAATGTATGTGCATTTTTTCTACCATTGGGATTTACAACACAAGTTGGCCCTGTCTAACAGCGAGGCTGTATAAACATGGACACTGTAGCTACAGACAGGCAGAAAGGGGGAGGGGGGCTTGGACCCCCAAATGTGAAAAGACAACTAGACTTTTCAGATCCCAACAGACTGTGAGGACGTGAGGATTTCTTGATGTGCTGTCAAAGAGGTGTGCAGGGGGAGTGTGATGAGACGAGGATGGAGGATTACACAGGGAGTGAACCAAAACCTCTAAGAATAGAAAATGCTCCCTTGAAAGAAACAAAAAACCCTGGAAAACAGAGAGCTGTAGAATTAATAACCGTTAAGGTAAACTGGATGAGATGATCACATTTACTGAAACTTGAATTCAGACTATTCTCTGATGGATATATCAGAACAGATATGGGAAACTGTTGAGTAAACTCCCATAACCCGGTGTGTAACTCGCCTCGAGCCTGAAGTCCAGGCCAACGTGACCCTCTAAAAGATCAGTTGTTATTCTGAATCATCTCTTGACTTACACATCAAACAAAAATCCACAGGAAGTTACTTTTTCCTAGTAACTGCCCCTGAAGGTCTTCGATACAGAAGCATCTGATTGTAGATGTTTTGACTGATATACATTTTTTAGGATAACAATGGATATATTTTATTATTTCATTATTTTGTATAAGGAGAGAGGGTTTTCTTTGAACTGATGAAAAATTGGGTGATGAAGGTTTTAACTCTTTCATGTCTTCACTAAGAAAGAAAAAAAACTGTGGATATAATTAGATATTCTAATTTACCATAAAATGACAAATCCTAACCCTGAAAAAAAGATTAATAAAATGAGGGTATGTAATGATAAACTTTTGTATTTCATGGAAAATGATCAGTTCTAATTACATTACCTCAACCTTTTTGGTAAAACATATTTTTAGAACTATTGGAGCCTGATTAGACTTTTCTATTTGTGTATACAGTTACATAATTCTGATCAGTTATTCCCTACATGCTTAAATATGCCAAAAAGGAATCGTACTTGTCAAACGGGACTTTCTAAATAGCCACGGTTAATGCCTCCTTCTCAGTCGCCCCTTTGACCTGTGGTGTGCCCCAGGGCTCCATCCTCGGGCCTTTATTCTTTAGCATACACATGCTGCCGCTGGGTTGTATTATAAACAAGTTCGGTAACATTTCCCTAATGGAAGTGCGTCTCAAAAATGTGCTCAACCAAAGAGTCAGCAGGACTTTAAAGGGTTAAAGCGCTTATTGCTCATTGTTTTGGTTTTATGACCTTTAATTTCACTTTCTCTGCTCTTAAAGTGTTGCTTTCAGCAGCAGCGGGCAGCTGTTTTTATATCGAGAGCTCTTAAAACCCGATGTGTGCTACCTGCTCAGCAAACCAAACAGCAGACAGACAAAGATGGTGACTTGCATCTGGATATTTATAGCTAAAGAGACTCTTTTACTTAACAGAGAATCAGAAAGCATTACACTTTTTTTTAACTAAATTATAGTGATAAAGAGTAAATGCACTATAATTGAAACACAATAAATCTCCCTGTGATATAATGTAGCTGCGGTGGTCATCAAAAGTGTTACTACTTTTTAAACATATGGTGGTTTAAATGAGTCCCAGGCGATAACTGATGCATAGTCATTAGTTCAGCCTTTCAGCGGTGTTTTCGGAGATGTGAGAGCCTGCTGGCAGCTCATCAGACAAAGATGAACAGCAACAAATGGGGATGGAGAACCACAACACATTTAGGGAATGCTGCACGGGGTCTGACCTATCAGACAAAGTTATACTAGCATTGGTTCTAACTAAAAGGAACAGTCTGACATTTTGAAAATAGACTAAGTTCTCAATTTTTCGCTATAAGTTAGATGAATTTATGATAATATATACAATAAATATGAAGGCAGTCTTATTACTCCACCGAGGAGGTTCTGTTTTTACTCCTGTGCGTTTGTCTCTCTGTTTGTTTGTGACCAAGCCGATGGAAAAACTACATGATGGAGTAGCATGAAATGTTCCCCCTTTTGGCATATCCTAGAGGTGATTAAATGATGGTGACGTTTCTTGTTTCGCAGCATTTAACATAAAATAATAAGCCGATTGGAGCAGTGACGTCACAATGTGGCTATTGCTGCCTTTGTTCTTTGGATTCCTTTGATGTTTATTTGGTGTTGGATCTGGGGGCTTAATGGGCTGAACAGAGATGATGAATTGGAAGGCGCAGGAGATTAGCAGCTACAGAGTATTTGAGTGATACTTTTTTTTCCTGTAGATTTAGATGCTGGTAATAACTCATTTATAGACATTAATAGAGGGGAGGGTTTGCGCCTTCTCTTTGTTGGTTGTTTTTTTGCTAAAAATAACTGGTTGATTCAAACCTAATGAATAAACCGCGCGATCAATTTTCTAATCTAATTCTTGCCAAGAGAGGAAATAGGTGTATTTCTCATATTATCACACTCCTTTCAGTGCCACAGGGCAGAGACAATACACAATCAGCAATACAAAACAACAACAAATACAATCATTGATTCTGTAATGGTGGATAAAGAAATTAAATCAAATTCATTTCTTGGCTGAAGGTACTTTCCTCATCGACCAAAACGTTGCTGTTCATCTATATATGACAGGCTGCCAACTGCTTGGAGGGTCTCCAACTGCAGGAGTCGCCGCCTTAGATGATCTTAAGAAATTCAGATCTGCGGTTAGTACATAACAAACTCTGTTGTGTAGTCGAGAAATGATCACTTATTTGTTCTGCTTATCATTCTGATAATATAGTAATGGAGAAATGTCTCGGCAGACCACCTTCATAGCATCATTTATACAGGTGACTTTTCTATTCTCCCAAAAAACAAGGTTAGTTTTCTTTTCCAGGACCAACAGCTGAAGCATTATTAGTTACTTGCTGCAATTTTTCATGATATCCCCAATTCTTAATGAATATTTTATCAAAGGAAATTATTAAACCAATTTGTTTCACATTGACAGGAACAAATGGCAGCAATTTCTTCATCCTGAATAATTACTTGATCAATTAAAAAACCTCTAATCAAGTCCCTCCGGATCAATGAAGCCGATCTCGTTCCATTCTCATTCTTAGAATGACTCTCTGCAAAAACATCTGTGTGAAATATTGTTCTCCTTTCTTCTTCATCTCCCGCACAAATAAAGTAGAAACACACAAAATAAATAACCACTGAGGTCCTTGAGATCCTTCAAATACTGTTATTGTTTCACTTTGGACTCATCAATGGAATTTTAGTGATGTTGATATTGAGGGGAGACAGAGAGAAGAAATACAAAGACGGGTGGAATTATACACTTGGTACATCTCAGTCAGGCGGGCATAAAGAGAGAAGGAAAGGATGCGGAGGAGATTAAGATGAAAGAGATGTTTCTTCAACCTTGTTTTGTATCTTTTTCCTGAATTCAGACCCTAGTGTGTGTGTGTGTGTGTGTGTGTGTGTGTGTGCGTGTGTGAGTGAGAGAGAGAGAGAGCATATAGCTCTTTACAGCTGTCTTTGATCGTGGGCGACGGTGCTAATCAGATATCTTTGTCAGAACAGCAAACACACTGGCGGAAAAGGAAAGGAAGAGTGAAACTCACACTTAAACAGCACGGTTGTCATGGAAATCATAGAGATGTGTGTTTGTGAGTGCATGAGCATGTGTGTGCTACACAGGAGAGCTGGGTATGCAGTGGATATAGAGGTTTATATGTGAGTGTGCCTGTCTTCCGGGAAACCCGTGAGACACAGCTAGAGGGAAGTAGTGTTGATTAGTTAAGGGACCAGGAGAACAGAAAGGGAACACCAACCCTGCCTGCATCTCACGTTTCCCCTCACAGTGCACGACTTCAACTTCCGCCCCTTCCTCCACAAGCCTCTCCTATTCTGGCTCGACGCCAACAGGACGAGGTCAGAACGGTGCATCGGCGTGGCCGCGACATGGTCTGAGGGGCGCCAGCATGCTGCCACGAGTGCCAGCGCTGCTTACAGCCCAGCCAACACGATCACTCTGTCACTATGTTCTGCTGGGCAAAAGCCAGAGGAGACAATGAAGTGCTGCTCCAATTAGGAGGTAAAATGAAACAAATGAAAGAGTGGGCGCCTGCATGCTCAACTGTGTTTGTTCTTGGCTTTGAATGTGTGGCGTGATGTGGATAGACAAAAAAAATCTCTCCAACTAAGAAAACACAATCGTCAAAGCCAAATGAGACATTCAGCAGCAGAAACCCTGCTCGCTCTTTTAAAGGTCTTTTGGTTGCCCTAAGGAGGGTAAAGAGAGAGAGGGAAAATGGCGTTTCATCTGAATTAGTCCCACTCTTCTTTTTCAAGATTAATTAACTGATGGCTAGGATATACACTCCCCTTAGAACGCAAGTGTGTGCCCACCTGTGTGTGTTTCATCAGAGCCTGCCAAATGTCAGGAGTGCACCCAATTAGTTAAGGAGTCCGGGCCCACACTACTGTCTACCTGCAGTGACAAAGGCCCACGGCTGAGCGCATACATTTACACATTAATTAACCAGCCCGGACCATTAATTAGTCAGTCACGAAACTTAATGACAAGCAACTTGATGGTAAGTTTGTTACCATCAAACACCAGGGATGGGGGGGACAGGGGAGGTCTGCCCGCAGAATAGAAAAGACAAGAAAAGAAGAAACATGAAAACAAAAGAAAAGAAACAAAATGATAATAGAATAGAATAGAAGACTTTTTTGACATTTAACACACCTTTAATAAGTTTAAAAAGTGTCCCTGTCAAGAGAGCAGTGGACATTTCTGATGGATCATACTGCTGTGAAGACATGTTGTTATTCAATCTAGGGAATGTGTGTTCCATTCTCAATCGCTCCGCAATCAAAGTAGGGCAGTGGACCGGGACTCGGATTCTTTCTGCTCCTCCATATAGCCTTCTTGGCAAAGATGAAGATTATCAAACCAATGTAGACCTTTTTCTCTGTTCATACTTAGGTCCAAATAAAAAGAGGGGTAGGGAGTAAACCTCACCCAGAGCCTCCAGAGAGACGCACAACTATGGGAGAGGCCACCACAAGATGTTCAACAGTCTCAGATTGAGAGCAGGACCATCAGCCCTCCCCTGTAGACGGGTCCAAGAGAAGATAAGAGATAAGCCAGCTGATGCAGAAAACAGGAACACAAACATAATCATAAGGTCAAAACGAAACAATAGCAGAACAAAGGTCTCTCCGTGAAACTCTAATCAACTTTTATTTGACCTTCTTAATCGCATTTGGGATACAACCACTTCCTACCTACTGCCTCAAACCTCCAAATAGAAACCAAACAGGGAGGAAAAACCAAAAGATGCTTTCTATCAGTCTGACTATTTCTCCAAATAGTCACGTAATGGAAACACCGGGCATGATTGAATCCAGTTTCTCTTCAAGTATTGTATTAGAGACGACTGAAACCATACTGAGGTTTCTGGAAGGCACACACCTTCGTACCTCCCTCCATATGGAGGCACAAATACCATTTCACATAACATCACAAGATCACAGAGTTATTTAGTCATAAGTGGTGCTATAAATACAAAATGATTGGAAAAGATCTTAAACAACTCGCATAACAGTGGAAGGCGGCATGAATTAATCCAAAAAGGCATCAATAAATCAAATTTAAAATTTAACGTTGAGAATACAATCGTCTTCAATTTGTGATCCAGGGGTCACATAAACCACAATACTGATCTGGGATGTTTAGTGTTCTGCAGCAGCATCAATAAACAGACAATAACTACATCAGACTGTTCCTTTCAACAATATACCGCCTACTTTATGAGTCAAATGCCCATAAGGCTCTATAATGAGAATATATACGCCAACATTCACACTTTTCATTATGGGATAAGGGAGAAATTGGTCCACCCTCTTAGCGCCTTTCTTACTCTATTTTCCATCCATCTCTTCACACATAAATTCTCGCTACCTTTTCAGAATATATTGCCCACTATTTAATGTTATGCCCTTGAAGGAAATACATCTGGAGCCTCCATCGGATCAAGTGCTCTGCTTTTTAGAGGACTAGAGATTAAACTTGTTTCTCAAGTAATGTGAACGTTAAATATTCAACATTGGCTCCTGCTGAGTGATTAGCTGTTAAGTCACGGCTGCTTGAACGCGTGGGTTACCTCTCGATCTTTCAGCACAGCCTGGGTTCGGTAGAGCAGCAGGATAAGGACGTCGCTGTCTCGGAGGCTGAAGTTACTCTCCAGGATCTGCAGCACGTCGATCCTGGGTCGCACGGGCAGCGCGGCGTCGCCGCAGAACGGATGCAGCCAAGCCAGGAGGTCATCTGAAGTCACCGAGCTGTCGCTGGGTGAGGAGGGTGATGAGGAAGGCAGTCAGACAGGTGAAGAGAGGCAGACAGTGAGAGGTAGAGACAGAGAAAAGAAAGGATGTCGTGACTCTTCTTGGTTCATTCTTTTCCGCTACTCTTGCCAAGGCATGGTAGCTTCCAGAAAGAGTAAAATATTTCATAAAAATGCAGCTGATTACTAAAGTTACAAGAACTTCTTTGCATTAATCCAAACTACTAGACACTCTTAGTCACTAATCCACAACATACTGACAAGAATCATTATTTCTTCCCGCATCTTCTGTTATTCTTGCTAGCAAACTTTATAAAACTAGATCTGAAAAAAGAAGGCCATGTGACAGAATATCTACCCATAATAATCACATTAATAATCTCTGTGCGTTTGTTTGTTAGCTAGTTTCAGGAAGAGCTCCAGTTGTGATAACAACTATAATTAAATAAGTTAAAATATAATAAAAATGAAATAAGCAGTCATGTCTGAAGCAGTGGCGTCACCTCGCAGTGCAAGGCTCTCTCGTGGGCTGAGCAGAGACACTGAAGTGGGAGACACTCGAGAAAGAGAACAAACAAACGTTTCCAAAGCACCGAGAGGGATGGCTTGAGTTTTTGGTAGATGTAGAGTTTGACAATAAATTAAATTAATGAACAAGTCTGAAAGAAATCTTCGTATATAAATGAATCTGATTTATTTCGGATAACAATAATGTCTACATGGGTTCTGTTGTGGCTTGGCGGACTCAAGCGGTCTCACAGTGCTTTTCTAGTTGATTAAAGCTTTTTGTCCTGAGCCTCCAGTCCAAGTTCAGATATTATTGGGCATCATCTAACTCCGCTGAGAGGCGGCGAATCAGGAGCCAGGCGGTCGGAGATCAATCGTTTGATACTTGGTTTGACGGACGATCACAGAAGAGCTGACAAAAGCATAATAGATGGTATCAAAATCCCATTCATCCAAAAAAGCTCCCAGAAAGGTTGGCGGGCGCCTCTTTTTTATTCAATTATCAAACAGACATTTAAGTGACATTTGACACTCGGCAGGTGATAATAACCGGCCTTGAATGGAAGTGAGAGAAGGCAGAGAGATTAAAGTGGTAAATACAGGAAATGTTTTTCTTTTTTTTACGTGTTTATGATTCATTATATGAATCAAAACCATGATTTCGGATTATATACGTGTAATTATCTGACGCTCTCCTGCCTCTGATGACGGTTTAGTTTGAAGATGGCAACAAATTCCACCATTGGAGCGTTTCTACAAATATAAGTAGTGTTTGTGTGTGTAGTGTGTGTGTTGGTGTGTGTTGGTGGACATAACCTACCCGAGTTGAACATTATTATGCACAGCGGTCACCATGGCTTCCAGGACCCGGAGGGGTTGCGGGTATTTTGTCAGAGCGTCTGGGTCTCCACTGAAAAACAAACCGCATCACCACAATCATCTTACGTAACGCGCTAATTAAACTGAGATTGTCAAGTTGTCTTCATGCAGAGGAAAAAAAACCTGAGGGAATAATAGGAGAAAAAAACCAACACAGACGATCCTCTCAAAGACAGTGTTGGTAATAAAAACGTCTGGCAGAGATGAAATGTTTGAGGCAAACTTTGCCTTGTAATCATGAAAAACGATCGTTATGAAATGATCTAAACTCTGTGAAAAACATGAAGAATAGAAAAAGCCATCCGCAAAAATGGCAGGCCCACATGCTCTGTGAGTTTGTTGTGGAATTCAACAGAATATAGAATAATTTTATCATTGACGCTGAACGAAGACGCGTCTCTTTTTTGGATCAGGCGTAAATGAGGTTTAATGGTTCTTTGTAGAAGGTTAGTTTAAAAAGGTAATGAGCAATATCTCCTGCTGTGACATCAGTGTACTTCCTCGTGAAGCCGTGGAGTTTGCTGCAAGTCACAAGAGGAAGGCCATTTTTCACAAAAAAAAGATAGAAAAAGTTCCGTCTGAACTCCTCTTTGCTGTCAGGTTCATGTGTGTACAAACACACAAACACACTTACACATACACACAGACACACAAACACACAAACACACTTACACAAACTGAACATAAATTGCAGAGAAAATATAAAAAAAACACCTGGCAGAAAGGTGGAAAGACGGTTAAGTGTTTTCGTGATTGCATTTTATTGCTTACATTCCTCTTCAAAGACATGCAAAAAAAAAAATATTTAGAGAGAAACAGAATATGGCCATTAGTGTGAGGTCTAGGTGGACACGCTGTGCCAGATGAGAACCAGAAAAAAGACCTGGGCATTCATATTTGCCAAAGACAGAGCTTTGAGTAAACATCCTGCAACAACGCACATACACACACACACCGTATATACACATACATACATACATATATATATATACACACACACAAAACGAGAGCCGTGCTTGAATGCATAAAAGGATATTTATATGCAGGAGCTCTGAGTGACATGTTTAAGTCACTCAGACAAGCCATAAATACAGCCAGTAAATACACAAGGCTGTGTGTGGGTGTGTTTGTGCCTCACACACACATTCAAGGACAGCGACTCTGTGTGTTTATCCGTGTGTGAGAAGGAACAGCTGTATTAGGCTGCATTAATTATGAGAAGATAATGGATCAGAGCAAAAGGAAGAGTGTTTTTATGCACGAAAGTGTGTGTGTGTTCCTGAAGAAAAGTGCCTACTTGACTACGAACACAAGAGCGTCCGTGCACGTTTTTTTGTAGTGTGTGTGTGTGTGTCCGTGTATTTGTGTGGGGTGTGTGTGTACGTGTGTATGGTATGTGTTTATGTATGTATCACATTGTGTGTTTAGTGTGTGTGCATGTGTTTGTGTGTGTACGCTGTGTGTGTTTGGGTGTGTGCGTGAAAGTTGTGTGAGTGTGTGTTGGTATGTATGTGTGTGTGTAAGGTGCCATCTTTCTGCACCATGAGTCATGGAGCAGTCATAAAGAAGCAGGAAATGAGGCGGGGATAAAACACATGCTGATTGGCAATTGTCTATCGAGCCAATCAGATGACCCGGTCTGGATCTGTGAGTAAAACTGTGCGTCTCGGTCTGTCATAAAGGACAACAATTAAAAAAAAACTCTCATAATAATCCTTCCATTGAAGCGTTTACATATTTTGAATGTAGGAAACTTGCAACGTCTTTTTTTTTTTTTTTCAACAACATGGATTCCCAAATTGTGTTGATGTATGGTAAGTCACACAGCATGAAATTACTTCCCGTGTCCTTTAAATCTAGCAGCTTTGGAGACATGTTGGGTTGAATCATCCCTCCCTTTCCTGTTGAATGCAGCGAGCAGGACGACATATTGTGAATCACTGCAGATTCAAACTCAACACTTCATTTGTTGGTTTTGACAATGTTTACCCAGCAGCATGCCAATACAGGAAGTATTTTGTTTGGGTGGCCTTCAATATCTTACAGTAGAAAGCATGCAAAAAAATCCTTTTGAGGTGGTTTAGGGTTGATTTGACAAAAAGCAGCACAATTGTTCCAGTATCGGTAAAACCCCTAAAGGTACGCTCAGTCAGATTAAAAAAAAACAACAACATTTTTTGTATTCATATGAATGCAATCTCGTGTGTGGATTGTAATGTGGTTTGACGAGGTGTGACAGCAGAGGTAAACGAGATTAGAATAAGGAAAAGGAGGAAAACATGCGCTAAAATGACAACTTGATTTTCCCCCTGCCTTCATTCGGTTTCTTCTCAGAGGGTGATATCTTTTGGAACATGATAGCGGCGTGATTTTCCCAAAGCGGCCCTACTTTTAACCGCTTTCTGAACGAGTGGCGCTACTAATGTGCAACACCGTAAATAATTTAGAAACCTGTGAAAATAAACTGTGAAATCCACAGAAATCCACACCAACCACAGGGGCGGGGAGAGAATTCAAAACGATCCGAGTCCCCAAACAACAAATGGTGCAACTAGAATAATAATTTAATCATGTTTTTATTACACATATGACTAAAATGTTTTATAATTATAATAAATATTTTAATATTTTTGCAAGCTAGAATGAATATCTGGCGCTTATAAGTTACATCTATGAAAACACAGATGGTTATGTTTATCACTATCGCTGGCATGAAGATTATGTTTTTGAAAAAAAAAAAAGAAAAACCCACTATAGACCCAGTTTTAATGGAACTTGGTGAAGGACGGGCCAAAGAGGAACCCATTAAGTTCTGGAGCCGATACAAAAATCCCAGGAAAAATATGCTGATGGTTTGATGATGTCACACAATTCAAGGGGTATTGAATTAGAAGTGATGCAGACGTGTCAGTTGTGAACGATAGCATTTTGAATCATTTTATTTAAAGGAGCAGAGGCCGACCATGAATTGAAGGGGTCTTCAGTTCTCAGAGCTTGGTGCTGAACGCAAAGACGCAGACTGGAGGACTACGCCACGTATGAGTTACAGGAGCGAAACTCAAAGAACTCGCAGAGGAGGCAGAAAAGGGCGGCTTTTGGCAGCGGCTGACGAGAAACGATACCAGATGGGGGTTCTGGCTAACCCAAAGTCAGCCGCAGGGAGTGGGAGAGAGACGTCCCTTTCGTTGCTCCACAACCAGAAGACGTACCGGGAGCCAAAACCCTGATGATCGGCGGTCGCCGGCTGACGACCCTGCGGCGGCCCAAAGGGAACCGTTGGAGGTACGGCAGGCGGCGATGTCTAGCAGATATAACCCCCACCTGTTTTTTACTTTTGGAAATATATCCACAAACAAAGTCGCTGCAGATTTGCATATTACTGAAGGGAAAATTGGCCTTGGTGAAGTATGTGCTCTGTGGGTGGCCCTTGTTTAAAAGTTCTCACTTTGTTTAAAATGTCTTACCAACTCCAGGACATCGGTCTGCACAGCAATGGAACTTCCTGGAAGATTCTTTTCCACATATCTATTTGCGTCAACTCCAGCATTTAAACAGCATGTTAATTATTGAGTTTTATGGAGGCGCTGGGAGAGTTATCGTTGCACTTTAAAGAAGGCGAGTCCAGCAGTTTCCCTCTGCCTCCCGCCTTCACTCTAAGCTAATCGACTCGTGACTCCAGCGCCATAGTTAGCGCACCGACATGAGAGCGTTACTGACTTTCTCATCTCGCTCTCAGCAAGAGAGCAATGAAGTCTTTTTTCCACAATGCCTAGCTGAACTCCTTAAAGTGTTTGTGTACATAACCGCCTCAGACCTTTGCTTTCTATTATGAAGGTTATGAAAAAGTGGAGCAAACAGAGGGAGATAATACCTGAGGGCAGCCACCACTCTCTCCACCCCCTCACAAAGAGCCATTTTAACAGACAGGTCCAGAGGTCCGACGGCCACGCGCAGGAGTTCTTCTATGTGTTCCAGAGGCTGCCCATCCGTAGCCATGGTGACCGCCAGCTCATGCACCTTTGACCTCTCGGATCGGGACAGATCATAAAGTTGACTGTAAAGCTGGAACACAGAAACGAGGAAATAGGGAAGAAATATTAACTTCCTTCCATCACTGACACCCTCTTTCCTTCATTCTTTCCCTCCCTCCCATCAATTCATCCCTCTCCCCAGCAACACTCTCCAGCTCATCCAGAGTGAGGGCTTTTACTTTTACAGTGGGAAAAATAATCCTCCTAAAAAGACAGATTAAGTATAAATGTGACAAGGCATAATACAAAATTCTAATATATGCAGAACACTTTAGAAAACAACAACAACAACAACAAACAGCGACAGATGATTTGAGATGGCAGAGAAAACACACCTCAAAGGGGAAGGAAAAATCCTGTACATCGTATTGTACTGTATTCTATATTCTACATCACAGACAAGAAGAGAGGTGAAAAGTTTAGTCTGTGTTTGTTGTTAAGTTGTTTGTTCTCGACAGGAATTAACCCTGAGGGTGGAGCTGGCCTGGATCTGCCCAGCCTCCGCTTTGTTTTCTCTCTTCCAATGGTAATGGGTAAAAGGTATTTGGTTGTGTGTGTGTGTGAGTGTTTTTGTGAGTGTGTGGGATTGCGAATATGTGTGTTTGTTTGGGTGAGTTTGCCCATGTGTGTGTTTGGTAGTGTGTGACTCGGACTGAGTGTGTTTGTGTTTCTGTCCACGTATTTGTGCCCCTGTGTGTGTGTTTGTGTGTTTGTGTGTTTGTTTAACAGTCTCAAAAGTAATTGCTCATGAAAGCTCTCAGACCAGGGGGAGGTATATTAAGGGTACAAAGTTGAGTAAAATGGAAGCACTCAAGTAAAGAATAAGAACCTTGAACATTTTCGTTACATCTAGAAAGACGCTTCGACCTCTGCAGCCAAACGATTCAACAGATGCTGCAAGAAAGCTTCCACTGGTTTTAGTGGCATAAAATCGATCTTTTCCATCGTCGGCATTGGACTCCTGTTTGTAATATTCACTCAGAGGGTATTTATATTCATATTTCTGTAAATATAATGTTCCTGATGTTCTGATATAAGAAAATCAGATGTTAATATAGCGAATGATATTCAGTGGCAGAATTTCAAGGCTCAGCTGAGGAGTAAGAAGTGTCTGATTATGTCACAGTACAAAACAGTTAAAGGGAAATATAAATCCCATGTAGAGTGTTTTTGGGGGATTGGGTACGGTTTATTGGCGAGGCACATTCCAAACTGATCAGCAGCCAGCGTGGATCAGGTATCGCTAATTCCCACAAGATTGAAACATTATATAAATGATTATCACGATTATACTTTGAAGCATTATCAAAAAATGATGCAGATTTTTACACTTAACAGTATCTGACTCATTATACCTTCTGGCAAAGGAACATGTGAAGACTCTAATTAAGTACTTTGTTGACGGCTATTCTCCAGACCCCCATCCCATGCTTTCAAGAAGACTCGTTCAATGCACCCTTACACAGTATCAACAGTGTGTCATTTTCTGTTCTTACTGCAGATGGCCACGCCTGGGGTGGATTCCTCCACACAATCTACCATTATTTCCAGCAGCTGCTCACATAGGCTTGATAAATGACCACAGTATAACCAAACGCAGCCTACAGCGCTGCCTCTATCTATCTTTCTCCACCTATTACCCTTTCCTGGTTCTTATATCCTTTTTATCCATCTCCAAGGACAGCGTTTACTGCACCAGTGGAGGGAAAGTTACACTGTGGAGAAAGTGTGCGTGTGTGTGTGTGTGTGTGTGTGTGTGTGTTAACTACAGACCCGTTAATAGGGGGGTGGATGGTGTAATTGTGGACAAAATAAGCTTCTCTAATCGGATCATTTGTGGTTAAATAGGTCAGGGTCTGGGTCTCCAGAAAATAGTTGCAAGTTAATTGCCTATTACCTACACAGTTACCAAATACAGTTATTGCACGAGGGTTTGTGTACATAAATATTTAGCAAATATCATTTAGTAATACAGAAAGGGCCTGAAGTGACAAAATCTCCCAGGTATCTCATTGCTTCACTGCAACACTCGCATACTCTCTCCAGTCCCCCTCACACACACACACACGCCGACTCACACACAAACACACACACACACACACACACACCGACACACACTCACACACAGTGGGGAAAGTCAGCATGACTTTGCTTAATGAGATACAGCATGGAATACATATTGTATATACAGCCCGGTGACATGGCTCATTTGAAACCGCAGCCCATAGTTTTACATTAATATATCCTTTACCGGTCCCTGTGAGGCTAGGAAGAGCTGACTGAAGCAGAACCACTGCAGAAATATACAACACACCCACACACACACACACACACACACACACATATATAAGGACACTGTCTGTATGTCCAGTTAAAGGTGACCCTTAAGCTGAGAGCAAACAGCAAGTGAGCGATCAAGAGTGTCTCAACCTGGGATTCAGTAATTTAACAATTTAAGATTTAATGTAAGAGTTTTCCAAAAACAACTTTGAACCTGATTTACCTGTTAAGAAAAGTAAATATGATAAGAATGACCATATATCCCATGTAGGCGTGAATTACAGTAGACTATGCCACAGAACCTATTTATAAAGTAGGTGATTAACTTAATCCACGGTAAGAATTCTGCTGTATTGGGCATTAAAAAGTCACAAAATACTCTTATATGGAACGTGGATTAATACATTTCTGAAATGTAATAAAATATAACTTCAAGCTCATTTAGTTTCAGGATATAGGTTTGTGATAATTTACCAAACATTCCCATAGAGGAGGTTCGTCCCTCTCAAAAAAGGAAGGGTCAAACCTGCGGGCCGTCTTTGAGTGACACAATGAAGGTATGGCTCAGGGTATCCAGGTGGGCCTGTGACTGCTGCAGGTGTGCCAGCGCCTCGTCAAAAGTCATCCCTGCTGGGTCCTTCCCTTCCTGCTCTCCGCCACTTTCGCCTCCTCTCTTCCTGGCTTTCTCCCCCAGCTGGCGAAGGGCTTTAGTGGCTCGCTTTATTACATCCGACCTCACCTGAACGCTCAGCTGGATATTGGAACATACAGAGAGAGGAAACAGAGTGAGGAGTGGGAGGAACAAAACGATGAAAGCAAAGCGAATCAAACTACTTAATAAAAAAAGAGAGCTGCATAAGTGCATTAATTTTGACACAGCACGTTGAAGGCATGCGGGGTATAATCCAGCCTATCTTCGCAGAAAAAGATCTCAAATATCAAGTGTGGAGTGTGTCTGTGTATGTTTGCGTGTCGGGAAGGGATTGTAGCTGGAAGCCTGGTGTAATTGATTCAATCCAGTGAGAGATGGTTGACCATTCATGGGGAGAAGAGAGAGCCTTTGGCAGCAGAAGGTTTTACTCTCTTACTTATAAATCATCCAACCTCATATTTCCAGCGACCGGCATTTTTCCCTGCTAGGACATGTTGATCATGAAAAATGATTTTCCTTACGGTTCCAATTTCTTTTAAAGGTTTGGCGTTCGTATGCATTTGTGGTTGATTGCACACATCGTTGTTTATCCAATCACTTAACGACATGGCTGCACATTAAGCGAGGGAGGACGCTTTCACAAGAGACTGTGTCCTTAATCAATGCTTCAGAGGTGGTGAAAAATGCCAACAATCTCAGTTTCCTTTCAAAATATGTGTCCAAGAAGAGGTAATCTAAGTCCTGGCCATGCATCTCAACCCCTTAGACGTCAGGGAAACTGACAAAACCATTATGAGGTGTACCGGAGGTCGTAAACGTCAGATGCATTGCTGACCACGAGAAAAAGGATGAGGTTTTTCTTTTCGAGGGTTAAAAAAGTTTAAAAAAAAGAAAAAGAAAAAGCTAGAGATAGACAGTGGGTTTCTGAGAGCTAATCTGCACGTTCAAAAAGCTCAGTGAGAAAACTGCCTGCTGGAAGTTGGAGAATAATGGCCTCTGGAGAAGAGAGGGATCAATTAACTCTTGCAGAGTCACAGTGTAGGAGAGGGTGCAAAAGAGACAACAGTGGTAGAGAAAGCGAAGGTGTGGAGACAGAGGTGGTGTGTGTTTGCAATGTGCCAGCATGAGGGAAAAGAAACTATGGGCCAGTTTTGATAAGGTGCCCGGGGCACTTTAAGTCCACTGCAGGAACATTTTTCAAAGAGCTGTAATTACGCGGCTGACATTTCTTGTAAAGTTTCACATTATATTTGTATAAATCATCACTGGTATGGGTTTGGAGGCAACAAATTACGAATGTGAAGATAATAATGTAGATTTCCCAAGAGCTCAATCAGAAAGACGATCCTCTGGAGCAGTAGGGCCAGTTACTGCTCATGCAGTACCACTATTACCCTCACCTTTCACACATGCTCGGTCTTAATTACCTGCTTCACAGCCTAGGGCATTCATTGATAACAGCTACATTCACAGCGCCTCATCCATCCAATCACTGTCACACCTGCATGTTCAGCCCATCAATATTAATTGCTGTCTTTTTAAAATGCTCCACTTCCATCCATCTAGTTCTTGCCCGCTGCTGGATTGCACAACCTCCATCTCCTCAGAGATCCATCAGTCTCAGCAGAGTCCTCAGCCACCACCACCACTATCCAGACTCCAGAAAGTCTGCAACCCTTTCCACCTAATAATTCTTTAACTTCTGAGCACATTTTGAGAGTCAAAGACTTTCTAATAGACTCATTATCACACATCTGCTGTTGCAATAAATCCTTCATCTTATCTACATTTTGTCTTTTCTAATTGAAATACATTTACACTTAATGAAGTGCATTTAACATCCAAATGACAAATAGAGCCAGGGGTACGAGAAACGACCGGTTTAGGCAACAAAGGGACGGACTCAGAAATGGGACAGCTGGATGAAGTGACTGGAAATCCTTAGCATCCCCTTGAGACAATGTGAGACCAGTCTGGTTCAAACTGTAACCTGTAACTTCACTACCTCCTGTATTACGGTTACATGTTGTATGTCAAGGAGTCTCTGTTTTGAGAGGGTCCCTAAAATAGTGTCTCTGAATTGTCTTTGACATTAATCAATTCAGAAGAAAAAATAAATTGACAAATATGTCTGGATGTTCAAACATGAAATCTAGACCTACATGTTTTGTCGCATCTGGTGAAAAAGTGATGCTGTCCAGGAAGTTGACAGCATCAGTAGGGACCAGCCTGTCCAGGTACTTGACACAGGTGTCGTATGCATGGAGGTAATCCTGGTCGCTCTGTGGGGGTCTCTTCAGCAGCTGTGGGTCTCCTTCCCAAAACAACTTCTGCAGCCAGACGGCATGGACTGAACTTGGAGATACTGTTGCTCCTCCACCACCAGGCACAGGCAGCCGATTAGCAAGTTTGGAGATGGATAGCACGTTCTGACTGGTCAGAACTGGTTGTAGAGAGTCCAGAGGATCCAAGGATTCATCTGTCAGCTTCCGGTAGTTCAACCCTGCAAAAAAGGTGGTGTAATATTTAGAAACCTGAACACTTCTTAACATAATTGTGTAGACATCCCGATGATGTGTTTTTCTCCACAATAAGTACCTCACAGCTTTTGTCCGCAAGACTTACTATCCCTGATTATTGTGATTATGCCGTGAGATAAGTGCGACGGCGCAGACCTTCTCATATATTCAATGAATTCTAAAGGAAGAATATTCAAGCATTCAGCACAGTAATAGGAATGAAACCATTAGAGAAGGCCAGCTTTTATCTTGAGCTTTACATCACGGACGATTTCACACAACTGATTGACTATGACACACAATGTTATTTTCCATTACTCTATAAACTACACGATGGCATATACAATATAATATATATATACACATTTAAAATCTACACAGAAAAAGGGCTTTTTTTTCCCGGCTTTGTGCTTAAGCCCATAATTTGTGGTGTATAGTACCAGTCAAAGGGATATGAGGCATAGTTAGGGAGAATGTTATTTGCTGAATCGTGTGAGAACCCTAGCTTTCGGACGCCGGTTAACTATTTCTGAAAGTTCCCTGTTCAGAAAGTCGAAGAGAAATTCCTATCTGAATGTATTTTATACTAAACCTGATCAAATATGAAGGCAACACTTTTGTTTTGCTCTCCTTTTGTCAGAAGGTCGGGTAAATCCTTTTCATGTAAAACAAAACGCTTATTTCTCCTTAGAGACCTTAAATAACTTTTTTTTTCAATCCCCCTTGTCAAGATGCATTCCTTTCACATTCAGAAGTTATATCCAATGTAGTTCCAGATAATTTGGTAGTGCATCTAACTGGCCTCGCATCCTCCGAGCATAAGTAACCCCAGCAGACGAAGACATCCACACCGAGCTTCTTCCTCATCATAAATGGTTAACTTCATCTTTACTCAGCTGATGACGTTAGCTAGTGGTGAAAGAGTCAAATGGCTGAAGGTAGAATACAAACTGTTGTCTAGCTGTTGGGGACTGAAACATGACGCAAAATGAACCACAACCACAAATCTTTCTAACTTTTACTGTTGAGCACATTTGAGTCTATATTTCTTAATTAAAAATGTGTGCCAATTGACTAAACCGGTTTAAAATACGACCCATTGACGGCATACATATGACATACAGTAAGGAGCCAAGCATGGGGCCCTGAGGGACGCCACTTGTCAAAGAGGCCACAAAGAGACCAAGGCTATTGTGTAAGTCCTATTTGATAAGTGTGTTTTTTTTGGCATATTAAAGCATGAGAGGACTTACTAAAAAGAATGATGCAACTCGATGAAACCAAAAACTTTAGTAAGGCCCACATAGTTTTCAAAAGTACAAACTGACTGTCTTCCATGAAATACAAAATATCATGTTTCAAGGAGATCATTTTATAAGTCAGATTTCTTTTTTTCTTTTTTTTTACTTGCATAAAAACTTGGTTGTCCAAACTATTTGTCATTTTATGGTGAATTGAGTTTGACTAAGATACTTCATTAATAAATGCCCGAAAGAAATAAAATAACTAAAGAGATCATTTTTCAACAGTTTCTTTTTTGTTGTTGTTGCTTGATTTAAGGGTCAAGTTATTAATTAATAAATACAGAGGTTTTAAATATGATGGAGACCAAAGAGAGGTCATCTTAGGATATTATTGTTTTTAAAAAATATTTTCCTGAGATTAGGAATTAATTCTGTTTTACTCTGGAGAAAAATAAGCGTGTTAACTTTTTTTTTTTTAATGTTTTTCAGGGATCAGATACAGGAATCCGCAATGTAGCGACTGATTTGAGATGAAATGTCTATTCAATGAGTGTCCATTATTAATCAAAGCATCAGTGTCTACTTCAAGGTCTAACACATTCAAATATTGTCGTTTTGTTAGGAGGATACGTTCAGATCAATCCTTCGTAATTGAAGGAGAGAGAAGGATTAAAGGCTCCGATTGGATAATCAGAAGAAAAAATAAATTCACAGCCTCACACTTCCCATGATCATAAACTCATTCGCGAAACGTTGTCTAAAGACAAACGGCACCATTTTTTTCTATCATAGAAAGATAACTAACAAGCAACTATCTAATTTTTATGAAGCTCAATTCTTTAGTTAGAAAATAAGCTTTGTTACCTTGAAATGACAAAATAAATGTCTTGTAATGTGAAAACTCATAAAACAGATATTAGCTAATATAACACTGCTGATCTTCCATAAAATAAAATTCACAGTGAAAATAAAGACATTATTGAGGATACAATTAAGTGACTCAGAATTGTTTTGAGGGTATCAATGACCAAACTCCCCAATCTGATTGGCCCTCGACGTTTGAAAGAAACAAGCCTTTTGAGAGCTTCAAAAAAAGGTGTCGCACTGTTTTTTTTTTGTTGAGTGGGTCTATACAGTGCATACTTAAAAAACGTTCTTACAAATGTTATGAGCAAGCCACAGTGTTTTGATAAGCAGACTGTTCAATATGCCATTACAGGGCAGACAGGAGAAATGCACGGACCGGAGAAAGAGGTTGCGGTGAGTGTTTGTGTGCGAGAGCGAGGCTGTCTGGTCGTATCTGCATTCGAAAGCGGATACTTTGTCTGTGTAAATCATATCCTCCCTCCGACATCACAGCACTCTGTGTGTGTGTGTGTGTGTGTGTGTGTGTGTGTGTGTGTTTGAGCGAGCCAGAGACAGAATGGCTGCTCTGGGCTTCCAGTGTTATCAGACAGACACATTAATGCGGTAACATCGAGCCTGTCTGCTGCTTTAAATATTTAACACTGGTCTTCCTGCCGCTCGAATACAAACTTATGAAACTGTGAATAAACACACCCACACACACTCATGTACTCTCTCTCTCTGTCTCCCTCACGCCCCATCCACTCCTTTATCTGCTTCTCTCCTCACCCAAGCAGCATCTCATCTTTCCCTCAAGAGGCCTCCTTCAGACACCGTGATGAATACTGGACACACACACACACACACACACACACACACACACACACACACACACACACACACACACACACACACACACACACACACACACACACACACACACACACACACACCTGTCTCTACATGCTGAGTGCATGTTTGTCTTTGTGTGCGTCTGTTCATGTTTTGGTGGTAAAGCTCTCTCTAGTGTCAGAAATATACAACCAACCTTTCCCAAAATCGATCCAGTTCTTCCTCGCACTACGTTCTATGGCAGTATAAAGTTTGAAATTGATCCATGGAAGACTTTTTTAGTTATCACGTTAACATGAAGAATCTGCAGCAGCAGATATGATTATCCAATATACAGTGTCCCCTTTAATGAATATATATGTAAATATACAAATATATATATTATATACACACGAATAACGATATTATGTTTTATTTACTTTCATAACCACATTTTACGTTTATCTGTTCCATGTTTTATCCTGTGACTCAAATACTTTCAGGTGTCCTCAAATACTTTCAGGTGTCCTCCCGCCTCAGTGATTGTCCTAAACTGTCTCCCGTTGACCCGGCCTCCCATTGCAATTGGTCTCCTCCCCTTCCCTTCTCTGTCAGTTTGTGATGTTCCCCAGTGTAGTCCCTGTCCACATTTACTAGTGTGTGAGAGTGAGCTGACATTGGTTTTAACTGTGACTGTCCTGGCCTCCATTCACCTCACAGATACAGACGTATTTCTTTGCCTACTCGGTGGACTGATTTGTGGAGTGACCTTGGAAAGTAAAAAATCACACTTTTATCTCACCACCCGTTTCCAAAGTTGTGCTTTTAGATCCTCATTCTTGTTGGTTTCAGTTCTGACAGTCTGATATACCCATAAAGCCCGTATTCTCTATTCACAGGGTACATTTCGAGAAAAAGTAAAGGTACTCGTGGATTAGTAACTTGACAGATGCAACATTTTGTTCAGCTGAAAGATCCGGGTCTCTGGAGTTGTACGAGATTATAATTAACAAGGCAAGGGAGTCACTTCATGGAATGGAGCCATCCTCATTGCTATCTTATAAATCCATGCTTTTTCCCTGATTATGTATGTCAAAATCTTGGGTTTCTGAGATCACTACATACATATCCAGCAGCAGAGAAAACAAATATCTTTAATTCTACCTTAGAACGATGTTCACTCAATTAGCTTACCCTGCCGTAGTGACTGTTTTTGTGACGGAAAATAAAACTTTGTTGTTTCTAACAGCAGCTGTATAAAGTTTATTTTTTCTGCAACGTCTGTCTGCTATTGTGAATGTACGCATCAGTCCAGTGTGCAGGATTTAAGGACTTATGGCACCGACGGAATTCTCTTCCACTTGCCTTCTTTCATCAGAGAGAATCTATGGTGACGATCAAGAACAAAAAAAAGTACAAAAACGTAAAAGGCGCTCTCTAGAGCAACGGTTTGTGAGTGCAACAAAGCCTAAGGGTAAAACATGGCAACTATGCCGTTTGACAAGAAGACAAACACACACAGTCATGTGTTTGTCTCATTGTTTGTTTGTGAGCAAGATATCAGAAAAACTACAGCAAGGATTTGCATGAAATTCTACCCAGAGGTAAGATTTGGCATATCCTAGGAGTGATTCAATTTTATTTACCTTCCGTGTTCCACAGCATTTGAAATAAAATAAAATATAATCATTTGTTTGGAGTAGTGACAACACAATGTGCCTATTGCTGCCTTTGTTCCTCTGATTCCTTTGATGTTCTTTTGAGGGTGGAGATGGGGATCCAGTGGGCTGAACAGAGACGCCTAAGTGGAAAGCGCAGGAGACGAGCGGCTACAGAGTATTACAGTAGTACAGACAAAGATACTGAGAGATGTTTGTGGGATCCATGAGTAGATTAAGAGTATAGCAATAATTCAGTGTTTAATGGAGGAATCTGGAGGCATTTTTCCTAAACCTGGGGAAATGTTGTGCCTTGGCGAAGGTTTTGCGCTATCCGAGTGCTTTTTCTAGAAGAGAAATGTATCTGTCTTGATGTGGATGGCTCCACAGTGTGTGTATGATTGTGTATGTGTTAAAGAAAGACATATGTCCCTGGTAAAAGCCGTGGAGCTCAGGGAGCAGAGGGAGGAAGTGAGGCGTGAAAACACAGCTGACACTTGGCTGACCTTCATCATAAAAATGACACTACCTCCAGCCATACACAACAAAGTTTGAACACTCTAGCCGGACCACTGAACCAGTGACACGTTACAACCTGGACGTGGCGTCCTTGGAGAGGGAGCTGCCACGGAAATTTGAGTGGAAACAGCACATTACTGTGATCCTGTCACTGGTTCCGAGCGAGGGGTACTAGAAAGATTGACAGCTAAAACAAAGGTGGAATGCTCCGCTTGTTGTTTACAGGTAAATATAACTATGTCATGTTACTTTTCTGTCTTTGAACTAACATGGGATGGCGTCGAGAAAAAGAAGCAGTGAAGATGATAAAAGAAAAGATGAGGTAAATGATATGTGTTCATTCAAGTGTAGGGGTATTTTATCTGAAGCTTACCATGGGTAAGAGATTTTTTCAAGCTTCATCTGCGAACAGAGATTAGCCACAAAATGGAGATTTTTAGCGACTGGACCTGTTCATCCAACTACATACAAAGTCGGTATGCAAGTCGATCACGGAAAAGGGATTAAATTCAATTTGTTGACAACAGACTTGATTTCTTGACATTAAATAATAACCTCTGAAATCATTGACGGATTGGTATATCCGCCTTTTTGTCGATTTTGTACCGAGAAGAAGAAATTTTATTAGTGATTCAGGGTTTTTTGTAAGCTGCAACATTTTTCACCACAGCCAAATTAATTTCCTTCTTCAAGGAATACACCTGCATCATGAATAGATGATGAAAGGTATCGGTTCAAATGTAAGGTGAATTAAACCATTTTCAAAGTAAGTGCAGGGATTCCGTCCATATCATCGGAAATATTATGTTGATGCCATTAACTGGTTACAACATACATTTATATGATATATATATATATGTATGTATGATATATCTGCATTACAAAGACAGAAAAAGAAAAAAACAACAACTTACCATTGGCTACAGCTCGAAGCTTCTTGAGCAGTTTGACATGAGTGTCTGGCTTGATGGAAGTAGTGACATAAGGCTCAGAGCCGGCAGCTTCTAGCAAAGTGTAGTAGTAGAGGAGGCGACCGTGGTCGGTTCCTTCCACAGTCGGCAGCACGTACTTGGTCATGTGGCTGTAAAAGGCTGGAGGGTCGCACTTCAGAGTGGCAAACAGACCAAGAGAGTCACTGCGGGATTCAATATCCTTGGTGGAAAGGCTGGATGATGGGCAAGAGGGGAAGAAAGGAACAAAGGAGATGGGAATACAATCATTGAGTGTAACTGAAAAGTACTGTAACTGAACATTTCTCTCAATTGCAAATCAAATGTGATAATCTATAATGTTCTCATAAGACATACTGGCTTCAAGGTTTTTTACTGTAGCTTCAGTTCATGCCTGCTGCTTGAGAGGCAGCAGGACAGAAAATACAGAAAATGATGAAATGAAAAAGACATTTCTTTGCTTATTTTATTTCTTTGGGGACATTCATTGATTTCATATCTTAGACACTAAGTTTAACATAAAATGACAAATTGTTTGGTCAAGCATTTTTTTTTAAACAGTAAAAAAAACTGACTCAAAGCTTTTTCATGATGACATTTTGTATTTCCTGGAAAATGGTCAATTCTAATTAGATTAGCTGAGCCTTTTTTGTAAAACATGGTTTTCGAAAAAGTAGTTTACCGTTATTACACCTTTTTTCAGTTGTATCAAGTTACAGTATATAATTCTGTTTGGTAAGTTCCCACTTGTTCTGATTTGCCAAATGAGTCCAACTTATTGAATAGGACTTTCACAAAAGTCATGGTGTGGGCCCTTTGACCTGAGGAGTCCCCCTGGGGTCCCCCCTCAGCCCCTTGCGTTTAGCATATACATGCTACCAATAGGTCATATTATAAACAGGTTCAGTCACAATTTTCAATAAGAGATAGAGACTCAAAATGTGCCAAAGCAAACAGTTGAGAAGGTCAATAAAGGGGTTAAATAAGATAAGAAAAACAAAAGCAAGACCGACAAAATCCCAAAAAGTATTGGCACTGGAGACCGACTGGTGGCAAAGTTGTATTGTTAAGAAGACCTTCAGATTTAGTATGAAAGAAACTGTCAACCGAAAGAAAGATGAGGATGTCAAAGAGAGAACTTGGCCAGTGCATGCATGCATATATATATATATATATATATATATATATATATATATAAATAAACAGGCAAAATGGCAATGAATGCCAAAAAGGGAAAACACAGAGGCACAGAAGGGAAAATGTGAATGTGATGTGGAAATGCTGAGGGAGGGATAAAGCTGTGTGGGAACACATTCAACGATTTGTTCAAGTTGTGCACAAAGTCTGCCGGGTGCACCGCTTTTTCAAAACATCTTTCAGCCCAGAACCAAAAACCAACAGCAGGAGGTGGTCTACAGAATGAGAGGACAAAAAAAGTACAAAAAAAACAGTAAAATGCCATGGAGGAATATCGGCAGAGAGAGAAAACCTCAGAGGGCCGTGAACGAAGGTTAAACAAGGAAAGATGCAAAGGGAAGCGTGTTCCCGGTCGTCACAGAGGGACTCTGAACTATCTGTGGCATGTTAGTGTGACAGCAAAGCAGCTTATCTGTTGGAATGGAACGACTTCAAAGAGGACGATTTCATATGGGCACTCCATCAGCGCTAGCCGGGAGGCTTTTTCCTGACGGAAAAAATATATGGGCAGCAGTGGAATGTACGAAGGCAGCGGACAATTAGCTCAGTAATGTACATAAAACAAATCATCCTCGCGACAGGGGGTCCGAAAAAGACGAGTCCACAGAGCAAGAACGACTGTCGACGTCACTCTTACTCCCGTTTCTCTCCCTGGTACACGCGCTCGGTGCCGAGACGCCTAATCAGAGTCGGTTATATCACATTTAAAGCAGCGGGAAAAATGACGAATGAAATACCTGCAGAAATACAGACGGCTATGACAGGTGGACTGCTCCCCAAATTCATGCCAGACTCAGGTTTGACTGATTCTGCTTCTGTAGTTCTATAAAGTCCCGTTGTCAGCTCCAACCCAGTGACAAAAAGTGTTTAGTGCATCTCTTTTCAAACCCTGTGAAAACGTCCTCTTGCCTCTCTCTAGGTTTCAGCATCTACTTGTCCCGCAGACTTTATGGCGAGTCGACTGCAGCTGACTTGGGGGCATTTTCTCTGGGTACACAACAACAAATCTCACTCAGTACGCTGTTGTGTTCACGAAGCTGCAATATCAGGGGCTTCTCATTACTCCTGATCTTTTCTTATTTGTTCAAAAAGCCGGAGCAGGGAGCCACTTTAATCCGGTGAAGTGTTTTCTGCACTCTTCTTACGCTTTCCCTTCCTCCCCTCCTTCATCATCTTTACCGTAGTAGCGGATTCTGGTTGTGGTCTCTGGCGCCGTGTCCAAACAAAAAAAAAAGATGAGAAAGGTTTTTTAATATTCTTAAATTCCGAGGCACATTTAATTGGTGCCTTAATCGAACAGGCAAAATTAAACCCTAAAATCTGCGCGGCTAATTTGTTTACATATTGCCGTCTATCACGGGGTTGTAAAATTGTTCCCGCGCTGCAGAGTTCATTACGAGCTCTGATCTCTTTTTTTCGACAGCAGTGGGAGGCTCACAGTGGAAAGAAGGCAGTGGATCACAAACAACAACATATATCAGCTTTTAAAATGACGAGCAGCTGCCTTTTTGCCCAGAGAGACATAGTGAGGTTAACATTTATTCTGAGGCATTTTCCGTACACTTGACATGTGTGTCTTTCCTTCTCCTGAGGGATGTAGCTGGAGCTTCAGCGGCTAAATGCTCCTTCTTGATCATTCATTCGTTTTCCTCTGCTTAGCCGCGGTCGGGTCGCCGTGGCAGCAGGCTAGTAAAAGTATTCCTCCTTGTTGACTAACTTTAATGTACGGCGTCAGATAAGCAGCGTTTATTTATTCACCGACTAACAGACAATGCTAATGAGAGCAGCGAGAGTGAACAGTAAAAGAACAGTGGTGCACCATAAAACCCAAACAATTAGGAGAATGTCTCTATAAAGCTCGGCATAAACGGAACTGTAGAGTCGAGTGAGATTTTTACTTCAAGCGCTTTGACTCTATAAAGCCGTGTGAGCCAAGATTCATACAAGAACCCTGACTATAGATGTTTAATGATGATGGAGCTAGCAGCTGCACTAAAGTAGATTGACTCTACATTCACACAAAAGCAGCTTTGTGTAGTCATACTTAGCACATCGCTGCTTTGACATCAAGTCTAACTTTATTTATTTATTTATTGTTTTGTTTACTCTCATGGAACGCTATCGTTTTTGCACAAAACTCAAAGAAAAAAGTGAAGCTGGTGGGATTGCTATTAGTTTCTGCACATCATAAAGTAATTGTAAGTAGTTATATCACTAAACGTATGCAGTTAGTATCTATAGAATGTAGAATACAGTGTTTTTTTGTATCAGCCAAAATACTGCAGGTTTCTTTTGGTCCTTTCCGGTCTACGGCGGTTATTAACACAGAAGGGAGCAAAGGCTATCATGTGTTGTCTGACCCCACAAACAGCTGGAGACGTTAATGGTGGTTCTGATGAAAAGATGTCCGATCAACACCTCCGAGCTGAGCTGTCAGGGGGAGTAAAACAGTATTAGACTTGTGTCTTTCATGTAGTAGCTGATCGGTGGACACTGCGAGGACACACCTTTGACCTTTTGTATTTATATAATTGTTTTCATTCGAAAACAACAATTAAATGTATTTTTTATGAAATGGAAGATGACGCGGGATTCCAGGGTAAATCTCCAGTGAGAAAGACGCTGTCTTCACTTAGAGTCTAGACTTTTACAGAGGGAAGAACAGAGCAGACAGAACAGAGAGATTCACTGGATGGTGAAGTGACCTCCAGTGAATATCATATCAGCTAAACCAGGGAGTTTCTGTATGAATACAATATATACCACTACTGATATATGTTTTAGTCATTTAGAGACACATGAAACAGTTAATCACTTTCTTTGTAGGCTTTAATAAAATGTTTGCTCAATAAAGCTTCTGCTTCTTAAAGAAGAGAAAGTAAAAGCTATGAAAGTAAGGAGTTCTTTATATATGGATGTTGTTTTTCATGCATACAAGTAACAATGCTGCTATATTTCCAAAAAGTCACCAATCCCCTGCATTGTATAAGCAATCCTCCTGATTGAACCCCTCAAATAAAATGGAGTTATGTTCGGAAAACAGTGTTTTTCACAAAAAAAAATCCCCTTAGTGGGTAAAATATGAACTTTTTGCGTACAATATGATATTTACAAGATATATCTCAGTGGAGATCAATAGTGGAGAAATTATGTCCCGAACACGATTAGAGATAAAGCTCCGCCTACAATCCATCTTTCCCAAAATGAATCCAGCTCTTCCTTGCACTAAGGTCTGTGTAGGGATCCAAAATTTGAAAGTGATCCATTAAATTGTTTTTGAGTTATCGCATTAACACGAAGGATCTTAAGTGGACGAGGACGCGGCGGTGGCGGCGATGACGATTCCATTATATCCCCAACTTTTTAGGGATATAATTATAAATGGCGGATGGTTGACAAAAATCTTCATCTCGTCAATACGCACGATCCAAGCAGTGAATAGAGCAAAATTTATTTTGTGTCGTCCCAATCTATCACATTCCCAAGGTTAGGATGTTAGATCAGTTACACGCCATAGAACAGAACGACTTTGGCCACAGCTGCTGGTGTAACAAGCTGACACAGAAGGATCAGGGGAACAGCTAAAGTGGTGGATGTAAAAAGCAGCACAGCTGGTCCAAAATGACATGTGGCCGTCTGGAACAGCAGGGCAACTTAGGAGCTGATGGCAGAAATGGACCATGAAGTGTAAAACTTGATTGCCCTCTTGCCAGAAATGAAGCATGTCCTGTCCTGAAAGGCATTCCTGTTCCAGAAATATTTAAATAGATATATATATAAATCATGCTCATGGTCCAGGCTTCAACGTTGTGGAATTTCTGAGGTCATCAACTCAATAATTCCTAAACAGAAGCCCCGATAGCAAGAAAAAACTGCACTGGAACACAGAGAGGGTACTCACGCTAACTCATGTGTGACAACAGCCTGATCCACATTCACCCTGAACGGCACAAATATGACTTATTCCTGGTGGGAGTGAGTGTGGGAATGTTCAGCACACCATGAACTAGCAGTGAGATTCACATCCTACTTCCAGCAAGTTATTTGGAGGGAAATATGTGATATAATTAAAAGAAGTGCGTCTAGAAGAGGGAAAAAAAATGGCATGCAGTGGAAATAACCTGATGTAGCCAATCAGCATTAAGCACAAACAACAGAACATGTGACATGAATGGAAAGAACCAAGCTTTTAATGAATATAACAGCTACGGTAGAACTGCAGTGACAAAGAGAACAGGGGGAACGACGCTGATGTTGACAGTTATGTCACAAGGTTCTCCGAAAGGTTAAAGGAGCAAGTGTGTAGGATGGAGGAGACATGTTGCTACGAACAACCCATTACATTTTGATTCAGATTCTTAAAGAGGCAGATCCAGGATCGGTTGTTATAAATTCCCTTAACATAGTAAGATTTAAAACCTTTTCCCAGATGACACAAAAACTACTCCTCTAAGTTCATGGAAATTAGCTGAGGGTTGGACATGTCATGAAGACCCGCAACAACAAGCTGGTGTGATTCCTGGTTTATTCTATTATTACACTTTATCTTATGTTTTCACACGTGTGCGTTTGTCTAATTGTGTGTTTGTTTGTGAGCAGGATTTCTGAAAAAACTAGTTGATCTGTAGATCTGGGTATATCCTAGAGGGGGTTAAATTTTGGTGACGTTACATATTTTGTAGCAATTAAGATAAAATAAATTAGTCGTTTAAGTAGCGCCTGCCTTTGATCTTTCTTTGGGCTGGAGTTGGGGGTTCACTATCAAGAGTTTTTATCTGATTCCAGTCATTTTTCTTGGGGGTTGAGTTGGGCTGAACAGAGGCACTGAAGTGGAAGGCGCAGGAGACATCTGCTACAGATTATTTGAGAGAAACTTATTTGAGAGAGTTTGTTGGAGTTATCAGCAGATTTAAAGGCTAGAAGAAACTCAAAACATTGATGGAGGAATCTGACAGAATTAAACCTATGCTAGTGTGTCTTGGTGGGTTTGTGCTCTCTGGGTGATTTTTCTAGTTTCTTTTCTCCTTTTCTGACCTTTTATCTCTGTTTTCTTAATTCCTCCTTTTTGCTGAATACACTGTGTTTACAGATGACTGGGTGAAATGATGCCCCTGCTGCTTATCTCTACTTTTTGCCCTTTCAGATGTGCGAGGTATTTGGAATAAACCGAGCCCTGAGCAGCACTGACTTCCATTAAGTGTTACATAGTGTCTCGGGGGTTCTGCTGAGCAAGGGACGGAAGCTGTTACCTAATGCGTCACGCCTTCAGAAATTCCTTTTCAGAAAAATTCACATTCGTATTTAAATGTCAAGCAAAATCTAAGAAATAATCTGACTGGGAGAATGTTCAACTCTTTAAAAGAAACCAATCAACTGGCAGTTCATTTCTAAGCACTACACCAATGCATTTTGGGTTTTAAATGGTCCAAACTGCTGTCATTAAAATGTCAATAAACTGGTTGACATTCATGATCTCCTGAATGCACCATCAAAGAGAAACAGAGAGAGAGGGAGAGAGAGAGAGAGCAGCTGACAGTGGTGATGTTTAGCAATGTATTGATTCTTTTAAAGCCCTCATTCTAGGTTGATAGGATTGTCACAGAGAAACTGGCGTGACATCTATCTTTTTCTTCCATCTATCCGGCCTGTCCTACCGCCCTGGATCACTTCCTGCATCCTGAGGGGAGCTCTCAGCCGTTCCGCTGAAAAATACCTGCCACCAAAGGCGAGTCGGGGTGATTGAGTTGAGCCGTACCATTAATGCTTTTTTCCATTCGTTGCCCTTTGAATGTATTATTACCGTATGTGCTTATTCTAAGAGCGGAAGGTCGCTTTGGAGCATCAGAACAAATGCATTAACATCAACCCTGCTAAAATACCAAAACCATTATTTTCATACTGTTTAATGCCATAAATACATGAAGTTATTTGGTTGATTTTGCAACAAAAAATGCAGAATTTATCTTGATTTAATCATTAGTCAGTGTACTTTGTTTTGTAAAACGTACACTTTTACTCATCCTTATTCTGGAGCATTTCTTTCACTGCTCAAAGTTTCTGAGATCAGTGCCGTCACAGTTAATGAGAAGTATTCTCCCTTCCTTCTAGAATTTTATGGCGGTTTTCTAGACCAATCAGACATAACATCATGACCACCACGAGAAGTCAGCACGAGATTGATCATCTCGTTACAGTGGCACCTGTTAGTGGGTGGGATATATCTGAAGTGACAAAGGCCAAAATGTGACGTCTAGACAACTGGGTCAGAAAGGGGGGTGAAAGCTGGTCCATATTGGTCCCACAGATTCTCAGAATAAACAATCCACATTTCAGTTCTAGCACCAAAAGGGGACCTAAACAATACTGGAAAGGCACTCAGAGCACAAACCTCCGCCAACAACAAGTTTAGGAAAGATTCATGTAGGTTTTTCCATTAATGTCTGAGTTATTGCCACAACTCAAACGAAATCTCTGAGTATCTCTCAAATACTTTGTAGCCGCTCGTCTCCTTCGCCTTCTACTTCAGCGCCTCTGTTCAGCCCGCTGAGCCCCCAGCTCCACCCCAAAGGAACATCAAAGGAATCAAAGGCAGCAAAGACGAGATAAAAGTTAACGATACCAAAATGTAATCACCTGTAGGGTTTACCAAAACCTACCTCTGGGAAACATTTTATGCAAACCGTCCTGTAGTTTGTATGTAAACAAACAGAAAAAAAACACAGATATGAAACTATAACCTCCTTGACGGAAAAGGCAGTTGGTTAAAATGTTAAGGGTGATCGGTGAAGTGAATCCAGCTATTTCCTACCGTCAAGCCACAGTCAAACCTTGCAGACCAGAGTCCATCCGTCTCCCAGAGGAACTCAGTCTCTCATCTGTGCTGAGACTCGTCTCTGATCAGGTGCTACACTAATGGATTAAACTCTCAGAGACATCAAAGTCCCTGCCTTTGCAATACAGGCTCTGTCCACATGTCGAGTGAAGTTAAGAAGAGTTACGCCTCAAATTTGAACAACATGTAGCTCTTGAACCTTTTTCTGCTTCACTATATATTCACTGTAAGGTGTTTTTAATAAAGGTATAATGCATTTGGAAGACTTGTTGTTGCCCCTAACCAAAGCACTGGCCTCTAAACTGTACTTCACCTCAGGGCTCTGCACTGCAGCTGGCTGCTCTGACCAAAACCATAGGATGAGTGAAATCCAAATAATGCATTCCCCCCATGGGACCAATAGAAGTCTAAATTCCATATATCACCCGGTGCTTCTGTCTATGTGGGATTTTTCTCTGAAATTGTACCCATATTCTATATATTCCTATCAGTCCCTCCATCTATGCAATAAATCAATACACATACTTCCAAAGCCTCTCGTCATGATTCTACTGTGAATATTCTTTGCACATTTGTCATGATGTTGAGATTTTGGTAGAGACTCACCCGCAGCAGCTGTGGTAAGGTTTCAAGAGTAAAGGGGTTGTAATTTATCGTTAAGTGGAGAGCATAAAGCATTTTCTTATATCAGAGTGCGACAAGGGTTTATTATTTATCACACACACGCGCACACGCACACACTTAGACACACACAGTCACTCACTATGGGGCACAATTCCAATGCTGCAAAGGCATTCTATTAAAACAAGGAAAGGTGCAGAGGTAGTCGAGTCCCCTGCTATGAAGACCGAGAGCAAATGAATTACGGAAATAGGCCGACTCACATTCTCCCTCCCACTACAAAACGTAAAAAAAGCAATCAGTCACACCATCTTTGATTTACTCTGGTGTGTTTTAAGTATGCTGGATACGTAGGAGGGTTTTAGAATTACTGCGAGGGGTGCTGCTATTTCAATTATTTATTTTCTAATACTTTTTTTGGGGTGAATTTTAGAATTGCATATACAGGGAGGACGTACATGAAACAAGAGGACAAGGGACCGATGTCTAACTCAGTCGTTAGAACAGGCGCACATGTAAATAGGCCAGTCCTCATAGAGCAGCGGTCACAGGTTCGATTCCATCTCCAGCCGTCCCTTCAATAAATACCTATGGGTCCAGATGAATCTTGAAAAAAAGACATTAGCAACGCGCTCTTTCGAGTGGGGCACACCGATACTGACATATATCTCAAACTGATGAGATGGCAGGAACGTAACATAAACGGAGGAGTGGTAGGAGATGAAAGACACCCAGTGGGAGTGCGTGTGTGCGTGTACCCGCTGTCTGTGAACAGGAACTCCAGGTGGGTCATGTAGACATCCCACAGCGGAACGCTGTAGCGCTTTGCCAGAGACAGAGCAATTTTGTACACGCCATCGTCCAGGGTCCTAAACGCAAATGCAAAGAGGAGGAAAATAAAACATCAGATTTGAGTCACACTGAATCAGAAAGTTCCCGTTGGCCCCACACCTGCATACATGACGCTCTGAATAAACCTTTTAACACCGATATAATCCTGCTTTAAAACAACATTAAAAACATTACCAAGAAGCCAAACATGTCCCTCCAGCAGCTTTACAGTTCCTTGGACACGAACATGTGACTGTCCCAACCAGGGGGGGTAACCCACCCAAACTACTCACTCAGAAAGAGACGATCTAGATCTCAGCGCTCAACACCAGGACACCTGCTGGACTGGATGATGACTTTGCCTTCAAATGTTTTCTCTGAACGGACCTCAAACTATAGACGCTTTACCTTCTGAATTATGACCACACCTACACACCAGGGACCTTCTTGACCTCAGGAACCAATCCCAGGAACCAATCATACAGCGCTTCCTGTTAATCTATTACCTTCATCCTTTGATCATCTTATCCTCACCTTGTGACATCATGAGCCAACTGTAAAGCACCAAATATTAAATGCTGGATCTCCATTAATATCCTCCTCTTATATCCTCCTATTGCTCAGAAGGAGGCTCAAGAAGCCAAATCCTTTGAAGACACACACACACACACACACACACACACACTTACTCTGCGAGGCCGAGGATGGTTTCCTTCTTGTATTCTGGATCGGAGCTGAAGCGCTGGACGTCCACTCCACGGCCCAGCCCCTGTAACAGTTGGGCCTGGGTGAAGTCCGTCAGACGCTCGTTGTATACATGCAGCTGGTGGATCAGCTTCTGCAGGTCCTCCGGCCAACCCGAGTATGTAGACACATGCTGCGTGACCAGACGGATCAGCTCTTTTGGGTCAGCCTGTGAAAAAGAGGATCATTCTCGTCTTTGCCACAAACAGCTGTTAAATAGATTATTTCATGCTGGCAGCCTCATGGGTGTCAAGGGATATTAAGAGGACACAGCCGACTTTTTTTTGCAACTGGCAATGATGGTAAACCTGAATATTATTATTACATTATGCAAGAAAAACAGAGTTGAAAATCCCAGACCATTATGCCATACGGGGGCTGCTGATATTACAACTAATACCATTAAGAAATACTTTTGGTATTTCAACCTTACTCCAGATGTACTTGAAGCCTCAATAGGTCACATGTACCAAGTTATAATGAATTATATTTCTCAAAGCCAATCCACTAAAATGCCCATATTTTTACTAAAACAATGAAAAAACATCCAAACTGCATATGGGGTAATAAAAATAATAACAAATTGGGGATTTGTTGTATTTGCCAAATGACAGAGACAGTTTGAAGTTTCACCATTTCTTCTAGTGCCACTGTAATAATAATATTTTATTTATAACTCACTTTACATTTGGATCAAATCTCAAAGTGCTACAAGGGAAAAGCCAAAAAAAGCTTCAATGAAAAAATATAATAATAATACTTAAATGGAAATGAAATTTTTGTGAATGACATAAAGTTGTCCTTCTATGAACTTAATTTTGTAGCAATTAACAAGGAATGCACAAATCTGTAAAATAAACCATAGAGAAATACATGATATTACACTTTAAAATGCACATTGGGGCATTTTTTCCATCGGCACACGTCCGTTCTGAACTTTTAATAGCATAATAATATTAGTCTTTATATCCTTATAATATATTCTCAAATACTTATATCGTAAAATATATTGCTTTTCCTATTCGTATTCTTCTTCCAATCTAACGGTCAAGGAGAATTTGCAGCAAACCAATTTCCCGTCGGGATCAATAAAGTACTTCTCATTCTGATTCTGGTTCTGGTTCCCTCATCTGACATCTTTAATTAACCTTTTGCCTGGTTTGACTGAATCCTCGCTGCCCTCATAGTTTATCATTAAACTATGTGACACACTGTGTCCACTGTGTATCTGAAACTGTTTAGATCTTCCTCTGGTTTGTCATTAAAAAAAGCTAATGAGGCAATTTTTTTTTCTCCAAATGGTTGTCATTGGGTCTGTGGGTAAAAACAGAATAACTCTCCTGGTGTTACTTCATTTTCCTTCCGAAAAGGAACTGACTGCTGCGCCGGTGTTTAATCAGGCGACTCAATATGGGGACTTTCCTGCACCCTGATAAAATATGGGCAAATGTCTGTCATAATAGCCACCATGATTTAGGCCTGTGGGGAACTCTGCAGTGGAATCACATTTGGCCTGAGAGTGTCATGCATGGGGAATGGTAGGTCCATTTCGTATCCCTCTCATCGCCTCTGTTCTAATTAAAGGAGCTCCTGAATTCAGTTTTTGGAATCCTATATGCTGTCAGTGCAGCAGTTTGAGCTGGTTTATTTGTCGATGGTATTTGCATAAGGTAATTGTGGCTGCTGGAGATGTGGGAGCCTGAAAACAGATGCGTCTGTCTCTGGGTGTCTCATCCTGCTCTCAGCGTTTGTCGGGGGCGCTAGATTTGGGCTCACAGTAGCCGTCGCGCCGGAAGATTCACAGTTCAAAAGCATGACGGGGGGAAGGCAGAGAGGCGGTAGGGAGGAGGTAGAGAGGAGGTGGGAGCGGACGGGAAATGCGGCGGCGGAAAGACAAAGTGGGATGTAGTTTGTTAATGCTGGCATCGTTTTAGAGTTCATTCTCCGATACGGCCGAGACATAAAGGAAACCAGAGAGAGAGAGAGAGCGAGAGAGAGAGAGAGAGGAGCGTCTGCTGGGACCATGATGGACAGGCAAATATTGGAAGGGTTTATTGGAATAGGAAATTCCGTGATGAAATACCGTTTGCATTCTCTCTCCCTCACAATGTAAGTCAATCATCCCCAGCGCCCCGTCTGCAGCTGTGGAATCCTCCCTTACCTGTCCAAACACTTGTCTTCTTGCGTCATTCAACTGTTTTCATTTCTCCTCTCTCACTACTAAAGAATTTCTTTTTTCTTTTTTTTTTAATAAGCATTCTTTGCTTTCTCCATTACTCTTCAACTTCAGCAAAGAAAACACTCATCCCAGATTTATTTTCTTCTTTTCTTCATGTCAATTAATTACTTGCTTCTTTAATTTCAAAGGAATTTTAAGAAGCCACTTATATTTCTTCTTCAAAGGGACAAATGTAGAAACTCTATGTGAAGAATAATTGCATAAGGTAGTCTGTGATGTTACAAAGTTGGGAGGGGGCCAACTCCCCCCCCCCCATAGATATCCACCTTTGCTCTTTTCTCTGTCCTTCGTCCTCCTGTTACGCGCCACAAGAGGGAAGAGAGTAAAAACAGAAAGTCTACTCACCATCTCAAATCTCTTCAGACAAGCTTGCTCTCTTATTTTCAGTCTTAAGTTTCCACTTTTCTATATTTCTGCCAGCAGCTATTCCAAAGTATTCTGCCTTTTTTCCCCAGGTTATCATTTCATGATTAAATAATTCTTACTATTACTTCATACAATATTGTTTCCCACTACTTGTAATGCAAACATGATGGTTTGGAGTTAGGGTTATATTCACTCTACTTGCCCTTCTTAGTATAATAGTATGATTATGTTTGGTATTCATGTTCAATACATAAATTATAACTACAGATGAGCCCCCCCCCCGCCATAGGTAGACCGAGAACTCGCTGGAGGGACATATTCCCGGTCTCGGCATCGACTCAGGATCCTCCAGGATGAGCTGAAGAGTGTTGCTGGGGAGAGGGATGTCTGGAAATCCCTTCATAGCCTGCTACCCTGCCTCTCGCCCAATGTCAGGGGGGATAAGCCCCAGCCACCGCGACCATGAACCGGGTAAGCGGTTAAGGATAAAGAATTATTGGGAGTCTCCCTTGTTTATCAGAAGTCTAACTTCATGTTTCTTTCATGACTATAATGCTCAAAAACCATCCAATACAGAAATCTACACGCTTAAGATTATTTTTATTGTAACATAACCTCAAGGTCGGAAACACTTGCGCGCATTAGATCATAAACGCTAACCTAGTTTTTAAAAGAAATAATTTTCTCTCTCTCTCCGCGTCGGCGACTTCACATAGATAATATCTCCTCACAGATAAGTCTTCCCTCTCTAGAGAGGAGGGTAAGCCAGCGATGATCTTAATGAGTTTATGTTTATGTCAGGCCTAACATTTAGCTATACAGTCAGCGGTCTCATTAGCACTAATTCTACAAATGGTGTACTACAGCATGTGCACATAATTAGGGGGGTTTGCAAGAGGGAGAGAGAAAGTGGGCACCACTTTGAAAGGAATAATCAATCCGTAAACAGGCCTGGCTGCACTGCGGGTCATAATACATCGAGAAGGGACTGATCACAAATGAGATACAAGCGTGAGCCAAGAACATTGCGGAGAAACCGGCAAAAGCAGGAGGCGTAAGTCATTACAGTCAAATCAGTTCATCTAATCAAAGGCTTAGCGATAGTGATGCATAGTCTCAAACATCCCCTGTCAGCGTCACAAATACATTCAGAGTGCGTGTTTGACTAACAGCGGCCATTCTGCCGCTACTCTGCTCTACGGGGCTCCCATGGGTAAAATATGGACTGCTAATGATTATGGTCCAAGGGTACAATTTGTACAAGTGTGCAATTTGTATAAAAAGAAGAAGGCAAAATCATTGGGTCTGTGGAATTTCCCTATGATGGGGAAGTCATTCGCTCTGATTCATTATTCCAGTCGATTCAACAACAGGGAGTTGGCTCAGTGGTCCGGCACATCCAACATCCAACATGACCGTAGGCAACGCAAAACGTCAATAGATGTAAGCAAAGTGCTGTTTTATCAACTGATCTAGACGCTATTAAGAGGGAGCTTTCATCTACGCTCCAAATTCACATTCTATCCACTGAGTGCTTTGGTGAACTTTGTGGCCTGAGGAATATGCAATGATCCAGAATCCTCCAGGTAGAATAAAAACATGTGTGTACTTAATAAACATGAAAGTATTCTATCCATTTAATGACTACGTCCCTATGTGGACATTTAAGATGCATTTAACCATGATAGAGGTTTTCATCATAGATGAGATTCTCCCTCCGACCCTGTCTGTCTGTCTCACTGTCTGTCTGTGTCACTGTCTGTCTGTCTGTCTCACTGTGTCTGTCTCACTCACTGTCTGTCTGTCTCACTCACCGTCTGTCTGTCTCACTCACCGTCTGTCTGTCTCACCCACTGTCTGTCTGTCTCACCCACTGTCTGTCTCACTCACCGTCTGTCTGTCTCACTCACCGTCTGTCTGTCTCACTCACCGTCTGTCTGTCTCACTCACCGTCTGTCTGTCTCACTGTCTGTCTCACAATAATCAAACAACAGACAAACACAAACATTAAAACTAACTGCTGTCGGTCTGTCCTGTTTGTTTGTGAGAAGAAGTACAGAGGAGCTACAGGACAGATTTTACCCAGCGGTGGGTGATGACGTATACTAGAGGAGACTACATTTTGTTGAAAACGGAGTAGTGACGTCACGATGTGGCTGCTGTTTCCTTTGTTCCTTTGGTTTGGTTTCTGTGTTGGTGGAGTTTGGGGATAAGTGGGCTGTACAGAGATGTTGAAGTGGAGACTATTTGAGAGATCTTGTTGGAGTCGTTGGTAGATTTACAGTCTGGCATTAACTCTCATATTAATGGAAGAATCTGGATGAATTTTTCAGTCACCTAGGGGACTCTTTTACTTTGGCAGATGTCTGCGCCCTCTGATTGTTTTCTCAACATTTTTATTTAAATGTTAAAAAAAATCAAAGCATTTTGGGGTATTATAAATGACATATAGACTTTAAGTCAAGCTCCATGTGTGATTGTGTCTGGTTTTAATGTTTGTGTTTGCCTGATAATTGCAAGTATGACAGAGCAATACAATTTACGAGATAATATCTCAATCTCTTTGCTCGGCACGTAGCTCTGCAGTGACCGCACATTAACAGCTACATTCCCATGAGGCAGTCTCGTTCTCTCCCCCTCTCTGGCTGTATCCCCCCCCCGACAAACACACAACCAAGGAAAAAAACTTTCATTGACAAGTAGAGGTACATAAACGCGTTGTGCAATATCATGTAAACACGCGCTTCTGTTTTGCAAACAAGCACCTCAGTCAGAATAATGGAAACTTCCAGTGCGAGCAAGTGGAAATCGTCTCATTATGCCTTGGGGAGTAATGGAACTCAGCCCCCGTGTCATTGAGCAGGGTGCGGCTCTGTCACGCCCGGAAGACGTAATCTGATGGGAAAGTAACAGCTTAAGACCTTGGGAGTCAATAGCAGGCAAGACTCTTCAGAAGGCAGAAAAGCTGATTGTTATCTGCAAGAATAAATGACACCTTAAAAAGAGAATATTTGAAAATGCCATAAATGGGTGATGTTTTTTTTAAGATAAAACATGGTGATGAAGACAAGATGAAAAGTTAAAAACACACATCGGGAACAAAGTCTTACAAATACACCTTAGGATAAAAGTTTTTGAGACTAATGGCTTCATTTTCTCTAGACTGAACTAAAACCAGACAGCATCAGAACTTGGGTTTGTGATGTGGGTATGCGCTGGGAGGGATTTGGGAGATTTAGAAAGTTTGGTTGTCGCAAAAAGAATGAAAGAATTTTAAATTATGGGCTCAAAGGTATTTATTACTTTTGAGCCCACTTTTGTAGTGTTTTTTCATTCTGTGGTTCTCAGCTTTGGCGATGTTTTTTAGAATTTTGTGGTTAGAATAAAACAATTCTGAGCTGAAGTTGATCAATACTGGATGGTGAAAAGAGTGAAAGAGGCATCACATAAGCCGATGCACAAGTGGCTGGCCGTAACTCTGATAGGAATATTTTCAAAGTCAATTTTGTCGAGTAGACGCTGGATGTGTTTGTGGTATCTGCAGAAATCGCTTGTGCCTGCCTTTCCTTATTGTTTTTTATTTTGCTTGATGGTCTTGGGTTTTATGCTTTACAGAATAACTGGCCTTAAATAATCAGAAAAATAACTTTAACTGCTGATTTACTGCTTTGTTGTCGCCAACGCCGCTGCCTCTCATCATTCACCATGTGGCTCGCTTGTCTGCCCCCCTCTCCCCTCCAGCTGGGGATGTGGAGCCGAGCTGCAACTAAATCCTCCTGACTGAAAGTGAATAATTATTTGTGCCACACCTCTCAACCATGTTTCATGGAAATTGAGGTTGCAGTTTTTCTGTCATCTTGCTGACAATCCAAAAAAGCAGAGAGATGAACTGAAACAAATATATGACCTCCATGGCATAGGTAATTAATGTTCAGCATGGGGCATTTCAAACGTCAATATCTTGTTAATTCAACGGAAACATAGAAGAACTGATGATAAAAATGTGCAGTTCCATAAAATCCCACCAAAATAATTACTCTAAAGGGGATTCATGCGGATTTCTCAAAGGTCTTGTTCTGACGCTAACATTTTCCATGTGATCGTCTTAATAGACAAATGTTACATACTGCAAATTACATACATTTATTTTCTGTAACAGCTGATCCGGTGTGCTGAGGGGCTAGAGCCCATCCCAGATGGTTATGGGTGCGAGGTAGGGGTCAAAATTCTATTTGTTTTTCATGTTAGATATCAGATGCGGTAACTGGGGTGGGGTTTTTTTTTGTCTATATCCGCTGAAGTGAATATCTGCTCGCATATCGTGTATTGCAGAACTCTAAGTGAGGTGTGGCAATAATTCTCTGAGGGTGAGATGAGACACCTGGTCATATTTTCATCAGTATTTCATTTGATCTTATTTCTGTGCAGTACTCTATTACCCGTGAAATACATCACAAAACCGTGTGATATTTAACACCTGCAGTGTTTGTGTGAATGTGTGTAAATATATGTGTATATATATTGTGTGTGTGTGTGTATGTATGGATATGAGTGGGTACATATACGTACAGTATGTCTTTAGTAGATGATGTAGAACAGCATGATGGACCAAGACTCATCTCATAGATGACATTAATGAATGTGTGTGTGTATATTCATTTTAAATGGGATTATCATTGTATATAACATACTTCACATGTGAAAACTGTTGTTTTTTTTAGTGTTTAAACCACTTAGATTTTAATGTTGTCTTTGTAGCCCCTTCAGTTCTGGTACCGCTTTCATATCTCTAAAACTAGTGTGGACATGGACTGTTGATGGAGGCTTTAAAAACACATCACACACATCGAGAAAGCTCTCAGAGAGTTGTCTTTCTATTTGCAACTGAAGGACTTCTGCGGCTGGAGTCGTTGGCATGTTATTGCTCGGTTATGAAATGATGTGATGCTCTTCAAGGGAGAGTGGAAAACACTGGGAGAAAGCCCGACAGACCACAACGCACTCGCTCACACACAAACGCCCTCGCCACTGTTGCACATAAACAGATGCAACACTCCAACGCACATTAACAGATTAACCCACGGTCGCCGACACGCAGACAGAGACATGGCCAGAATGATGCTACATGCACATACGCATACGTTTAAAAAACAATAAAAACACATATTTCTGTATGTAATCTGTGTTGCCTCATTTGTAATGTGAAATTCTGATACCTACACTCTGTCACGCACAGTTAAAATGATATATTACACAAAGTACAATCTGTGCACTAGTAAGATGAAAGAAAGGCAGAGGGCTAAAGCGAGCACTAGAGACATGTATCAGTATGCCTCGTCAGGATAGGGTCCCGAACCAAAAGGGAAGAGATTTGACAAGCTGGAGACGGGACTTCTGTGGGGAGGGAGATGCTAAACAAGGAGGCAGGAACACAGCATTATGGAAACACATAAAAACAAGAGCTGTCATGATGAAGGCATTCATTAAAATCAACTGACAGAGGGGGGAGAAAACAAGGCCTATGCTGTCGTCTCTCCAGCCCCCGGATTGAACCCCCTGAAATTAAATATGAAGATATGTCCGCAGTATTTCAGAAATAAGCCCCCCCCCAGCGAAAAATCACGATATATACAAGATAGATTTCCTCGAGTCGATCCATATCTACCAAATTTGGAGCAAATCTGACCAAAGGTTGTTAAATAAAGAGGGTTATGAGATAAAGCTCCCCCTACTGTCATGAAATATACAGTCATTTTATTTGTGTCCGGAAAGCAGTATATTTCATAAGAAAAGCCCCCCCTATTGAGTAATGTATGAACTATTTGAGTAAAATGTTCATATGCACCAAATTTAGACTAAATCCGACCAACGATTCGGAAGTTATGTCCGATAAACTGTGTTTTTTGAAAAAATGCTCTCGTGTGTGAAATATGATATATAAAATATAAATCGCCTCATGCAAATTCATCCGCACCAAATTATACTAAATCAGACCACGGGTTGAGAAAAGATTCTCGAAAACTTTAGGAGATATAGCCCCCCCTAGTGTTGGAAACACACGACAGACCTTTCCCAAAATTAGTCCATTAATTCACAATAAAGTCTGTTTAATTATAAAATTTGAAAAAGATCCATGAAACGGTTTTTGAGGTATCGCATTAACGCGAAGCATCTGTGGCGGCATGTGCGCCAATGATGATTCCATAATATCCCGACTTTTCTAGGATGAAAAATAAGGGAATGGAGGAAGGAACAGAGAGCGTGCATATGCAGAGAAGAAGAAAAGACGAGTCTGGAGAATGAAATCAAGGTACAAATAGTTCACGGTTTTCTTTCACTCCTGCTTCTAACAGCGTGAGAGTGAAAGTCGCCGCTGCCTCATCAATAAGAGTCGGGTAAAGGTAAGCCCTGGAACACAGGGATAACAAGCATAAACTCTGGTAGAACACAACACGGAAATGAAAAAGACTAAAGGAACTGAGAGAAGAAAAAAAAAAAAAGAAAGAAGAAGAAGACGTGTTTTAAAAAATGAAGGTGAAGGCAGCAGAGTGCAGTGCAGAGGAGAAAAGCTGTATATATTTTAAGTTAATGGACTTGAACTTCACTGGAGGCAGTAGGTGAAGGAGTGATTACTACCATTAGGATGCAGAGAGGACGTGTGTGTCAGTGTGTGGCGTCGGGCATCTATCTGCGTAATGCTCAGTCCAACTTGTTGATGTACTTGCGTGAGTGGGAGTGTGTGAGTGTGTGTTTTTGTGCGCTCTGCTGCCCTTGGACGTCAACCGGGGAACACTTATCCACTCTCTCCGCTGGCCTCTTTCTCTCTTCAATTCTTTTATTTCAACATTTTACCTCCACTACTTCCACCTTGGTTCAAACCCACGAGAGCTGCAGTCCACTCGCAGAAAAGGGCAGAACCATTTCTTCTCTTCTTCACACCATCGTACAAACATCCTCGGCTGCCTCCACTCCTTCACCGCCAAGGCCCCATTATCCCCACTTCACTTACATCTTCTGATAGCATGTGCAGTATAGGAACAGAACGCAGACGTAGTAATATGTGCGGTGTCTACTTATGGCTTACAATGATTCAGAAAACATGTGTTTGAAAAATACATTTGGTCTGAACATAATCCAAACGGCCAAAGACTCAGCAGCGAGAGTATATCATTGAAAAAGCCCCCCATCCCCTGCGTTGTACAAGCAATCCCCCCGATTAATCTCCTCAAATTAAATGTGAAGTTTTGTCAAAAAAAAAAAAAAGTGTGAAAAAGACAAAAAGAAGTTCTGCCTAATGTCTGGTATATGAACTATGGGATTAAAATATGATATTTACAAGATAGATCTCCTCCGGTCAATTCATTGGCATCAAATGTGGACTAGATCAATATATAGATAAATGCTATATTCATCCCATTGGGGAAATCAGAGCAACCGTTAGGAAGTTACGTACGATAAGGTTTTTTTTGAAAGATAAAGCCCCCCCTAGTGTCTCAAAGCACTTTGAGATTTAGCACTTTGAGATTTGTCGTCAGTGTCGTCACAATGTGGCTACTGCTGCCTCTGTTAACTTGATTCCTTTGATCTATATTTGGGACGGAAGTTGGCTCTCAGTTTCAAGAGTTCCTTTGATGTTTTATTGGGGGTGGAGCTGAGAGCTCAATGGGCTGAATGTAGGCACTGAAGTGGAATGCTAGGAGACAAACGTATTTCAGAGATACTCAGAGAGTTTGTTGGAGTTGTCGGTAGATTTAGAGGGTGGAAATAACCTTAAACATTAATGGACGAATCTGCATTCATTTTTCCTAAACCTTGGGTCCTGTTGTGCCTCGTTGGAGGTTTCGGCACTCTGAGTATTTTTTTCTAGTTGTGTTGTTGTTTTGTTCATGATTACCCCACGTGTGAGTTTGGGTAAGGAATTACCATCAATTAAGGGTTAAGAAGGTAATTCTAATCAAGCAGCAACCACAACTATATCCTAGAGGGAGTCACGGGAAAGATGGAGGAGCATAGAGACCGGTGGAACCTCCCACCTCGGCACACTTCTCAGTATCTCCCTTCAATCAGCCGCCCACACACACAGACTGGTGTCCTGAGCTAACCTGGTAGAGAGTGTGCTTCTTGTCCTTGAAGCAGGGTTTGAGAAGGGAGCAGATCTGCAGTGAGTAGTAGTAGGCAGCCAGTTGGAGCGACAAGGCAGAGTGACAGTGTTTCTCAAAACACTTGTTTGCATCCAGGACCTGCAGATGGAAAAAATATAGAAAAGAGGTCAAATGCATGGAAATTCATTGGAATCCATTAATACTTCATTAATTAATCGGTGTATTGAATTCTCTCATATACTACCAGTGTCTGAGTTCATACTGTTGGAAATAAGTAAGTCAGATCAAAATAAGAAAAATCAAATAGACCTTGGGGAGCAGAACCCATGCAGAACTCAATGTCAGTACTTTTGTCAGCAATCTCAGATGTCTGATCCGAGTGGAGCTAACGAGCATTAAGAAATATGTGACATCTACTTCAGCAGTAAAACAGTTTTACTGTAGATACAGAAACTCACTAGGTATTACACATCCTCCACTTAAACAATGCCGTTATTATATTTAGTTTTTTCAAGAAAACAACGACATGTTGTGGAGAGGATATTTTATTTTTAAACCTGAGGAATAAAGTTCTCATTTAAGGGAACCACTGCTGGTTTCTTTACGTCATGTAGAGCATTTATTGAGTTTTTTAATAGTTTATCAACTATTTCTCTGGACAGAGAGTCCTTACTTAATATTAAATGTGTTATATGCTCTGCTGAATATGAATGAGCAGGTTCCTCCATACTCTGTTACCTACTAATTAACAGTTAATCTCTTTTTTCCTTATATATATATATATATAAAAAAACGAGTATTTTTTCTAGTTTTGTTCATGATTACCATCAATTAATGGTCAAGAAGGTAATTGTAATCAAGAAGCAACCACATACATATGTATATATATATATATATATCCATATATATGGATATATATATATATATAGAAGTCATGCTCTTATGATGAAATTCTAATGTTAGGTGACACTCAGCACCTCTGGAGCCTTTCAAGTGAGATATGGACTCGATACACTGATGATGAAGGCTGCTGAACACAACAGCTTATCCAGAAACTACATGGATCAATAGGGGGCTTCACCCAGCTATTGTTAGACACACATACTATTACTGTGTGCGTGTGTGTGTGTGTGTGTGTGTTTGTGTGTCTATCTACCTGAGGCAGGGCCAGTAAATAGGACAGAGCCAGCATCATGTCCCTGGGAAACGCATCATTGGCCAGCTGCAGCAAAACTGGAGAGAAAGAAAAGGAGAAGGGAGGGAGAAGAAAAGACTTTAACTAAAAATCCTCAGGATTAACAACCTTAATAGCCCGTTGGAGGAATCTCATCCCATGTTTGTCGCATACAGACGAGAGCGGCTGCAGGAAGACGCCTCTCTGTGGGACAGAAGGCTGGTATAAACACGGAGACATAAGGAGTGAAGGGGGAATGTAAAGTCATGGGGGAACATTAAAAAAGCTGTGCGTGTTTGCCTATGTTGTGTCCAGATGTTTGTTTGGGTGGTTTTCTGTGTGTGTGTGTGTGTGTGTGTGTGTGTGTGTGTGTGTGTGTGTGTGTGTGTGTGTGTGTGTAGGGTTTCTTGCACAGAAGGCATTCATAATTCAAAGAGTAAGTGCATCCACACTTGTAATAAGTGCTCTCCAGATGAGTCAAAACTTCCTCTGAGAGCACTTTAAAGTTGAGTCCCTTTGATGCCAAATTAGTCTCGTCACATTGACGGCCAGGACAGACGAGTTTGATGACGAGGGTCCAGAATGCTCGGTGCTTGGCCGGTTCTGAATTTAAACATCTGATGTGGGCGACTGTGACACAGCAGTTTCCTATCAAAAGTTTTCCAATGACTTTGTCCCAATTTCATAATATCATTTGAAAACACTGTATATTTCTAAATCGGGAAACTTCATTCTTGACATTTGAAATGGACGTTAAAAAAAAAAAAAAAAAAAAAAACTTTGTATCAAGCTCTACTCGTGAGCGTTTTCCAGATCTGGTGTGAAATCCTTTATAGCTACTGAGCTCAAAATGAGTCACTCCATTGATTGATCAAGTTATCAATGCATTAACTTAAACTGTTAACAGATCAAGGACCAACCGGAGGTTTTTCTGTTCTACCAATCCTCCAGGCATCGATGCATGATTGCAGCATTCAGCCTCACAAAGAGAACAGAAAACTTTTAGTGCAGTCATCCAAACGTTTCTCCGAGCTATGTCGCCCACACAAGCCGTCTATGTCTCTTCCAATTTCTCTCTGTACTGCGAGACAATAATGTGCACAAACAGAAACAAAACAGGCTCAGATTTCTGAAAAGTTTTTGAAGGCAGACTGGCTGTTGAGACAATTTTAACATTTTCTCAGTCTGATATTGGCTTTGAGTTAGATAACTCAATAACTTTTTCAAGGATCATTATCATTCATGAAATAGTTATGTCATTGTATAATCACATAGACCTTAGTGCGAGGAAGAACTGGGGTGATTTTGAGAAATGTTCGTTGTATATTTACGACACTTGGAGGGGGGGGCTTCACCGCCAAAATTGTCAGGCCATAATTTTAATCTAAATTCAGTGCACATAAATCGACTTGAGGAGATCTATCTCATGTTCATCATGTTTTACTCTAAATGTAAATATTTCGGTCACTATGGGAAACTCTTTATGAAAAACACAGTTTTTCGGACATAATGATCTTAACCGTTTGTTGGATTTAGTCCAAATGAGGTGCATAATAATCGACTCGAGGAGATCTATCTCGTAAATATCACATTATACTCACAGAGCAAATATTCGGATCTTTCATATTTTTTTTTTATGAAAAACCTATGTGGACATAACTCCACATGTAATTTGAAGAGTTCAATCAGGGGGATTGATTGTACAACGCAGGGGATTGGGGACTTTAAGGGGATGTTAACGTGCTGTCTGGGGCAACAAGCAACGGGGCAGCTCAAAGTGTTTTGCACAAACAATCATGAACGAGAAAGTGCAAAAGATGATTAAGACCTAGTTCAAAAAGTTATAAAAACATTAATAAAGATTAAAAAAAATGAAGTACAGGTGGAAAAAGGAAGAAAAGCCAGAATAGAGGAAAATCTAATATCAAAGCAAAAGGATGCATGCGCCCACAGTTTATCCAAACTTTCCTCCAACTGAACATCAACCCACCGCCGAAACACAGACGCTCCGAGTTAACCGCTCTCTAACTCACTCACTCACAGACACAGCGGGAGAGAGAGAGAGAAAAAGAAAAAGCACAGGCAGACAGAATCACTTTGTAGTCTACGACCGAAGGAGAGAACAAAAGCCTGTGTTGGTGATAAGAGCCCGAGACAAAATGGAACAGACAGAGAAAAGTAGAGCGTGGACAGAGCAGGAGAGACAGAGACGGAGGCAGAGGGAGAGAGACAAACTGCAGAACAAAACACACCCTCGTATGTATGTATGTATGTATGTATGTATGTATGTATGTGGGCCGACACACGAGGCTGTGATCCGCTACGTTCATGTATGAGTGGATGTGGAGTGATGTGATCATTTCTGAAGAGCTCTTTTAGGCAGGAAGCCCGCCCCTCTTTCTTTCCTCTGTTTCTTCTCCCCTCTTCTCCAACCCCCCTCCGGTTCCAGTGAGGTACACCTCAGAATGAGACAATTACACGCCTCTCTAAAGTCCCCGATACCATCAGGACAGGAATCACCAGAGGGGTAAACACACAGACACATGCATACAGCAGAGATAACCCTGACTTAAAAGCATACAGTATTTCTGCCCGTGAGACAGAGAGGAAAACAGGGAGAGTGATGAAGAGTGTTTTTCAGAGTGTGTGCATCCTCATGTGTACAATCGCACGCACACACCTCGGCTCTATGTGTCAGCTAAAGCGAACAAACTAAGTCCAATGTAGCGACAGTGACTTATTTCTATTTCACCTTTGCAAGAAGTGTGGAAAACCAACGGATTAGTGGTAGTTTGTTTTTTTGTTTTGTTTGCGCGTGTCTCCCTTTGTTTCCCCTCGCTGTCTTACTCAGCTCAATGCCATTGAGTCATTTCCCTCTTGTGTCATCATTAATTACCTTCACCTTATCTGGGCTAGGTGAAAAATCTATATATTCATTCTCCTAAAGGCCATCTCCCAGTCTGTTTTTGAGGACAGCCGGCGTTGCAGGCTGATACGGGAGTCATTAATCGAAGGTTGTTATCGGACGTGTTGCCGTCCGGGGCGTCTTTTCACTTTCTCCACACGTTGCAATCCGCCGCGGCTCGGGACGTAAGGTGACTTTTAAGGAGAAGATGTTCAGTGAAAGAACAACAGCAGCAGCAGAATGATTTTAGCTTTGGTGGGAGCCACACGTTTGGGAGTCACGTATGTGGACACGTTAGCACGCCGTGGTCAAAGTGCGTGCTCCGCTTTACTCGGTGTCCGGTTATTAGCATTCACACCCACACGCATGAACCGACACAGGCGCGTTTGCTTTTTTATTTTTGTAGCGGCATTGATTTTGGCGAGCAGCTGCGATCCATCACGCAGTGTGGCCTTGATGTTTTGACTTCATGTTATCGCTCTGATATCAACCTGGTGACCCATCGTTATTTAATGTTGCCCCTGGATGCGTGAGTTTGCATTCATTCATCAACATGAGGCCATTCTCCCCGTGTCGCCCTCCGGTTCGCCGCATATCTCCAGCTCGGATGGATGAGGAGGGTGCAGGGCAGGGCGCCTTTTAGAAACATCGCAGCTTCACCATAACGGAGCACAAAGAAACTATATCCAACACTTCCTGAATGATTTTCTTCTTTTTTTTGTTTTATTAAATGTTAATAAACAAAAGAAAAACGGATGTTTACTGGGTTAAAAGGAGAGCTAAGGGCCCAATGAAAGGCCCTCGGGAAAAAAAAAGTATCTTGTGCACACTACTTATTTTCCTGTGCGTACAAGATCATTTACTGATAATTTACGGACAAAGCCAATATATAACTTAAAATAGGCTGAACGAAGCTTACAAAGTTTTACTTTCACTTCCAAATGTCGTACAGCTGGTTTAAGAAACAAACAGCAAGGAGTATGGAGCGTACGTTAATCGTTAATGTTATCACGTTAGAACACATACACAATGCTGACAAGAATGACTTCAGCTGCGATCCTTCAAAATAAGAGCACTTAAAATACACTAAGCAGCAAATGGAAACAGAAGCATGTGCTGATGCCATTCAAAGAAACAATAGGCTACAGAATCATATTTTGACTCTATGCTTATGTTTGTAGATATGGGATCATCACCAGCAGGAAGCATTGACTGAGCAGTAACACGAGTGGTTTTCAAGGAACAGACCCGCCTTTGCCATACTGAATTCATTTTGTTCACATAAGAGAAATTCAGCGTTGCAAAGGCAAAGATTTCTCGAGGGACTTCAGGGGCTCCGTACAATTGAACACGAGTTTCAGAAAATAAATTGATTGTCCTGATCACCCCAAATGATGCAGTCAGCAACAAAAGAGAACTCTGACTTATAAGTCTGCTTACGACCTTATATATTTGCGTTGACAAACACTTGATTGTTTTCAACCACCTTTCTGCACTTTCTGTCACACAGATAATCAACTCACTTAAACACAGCAGTCTTGACTGATTGACAAAAAAAAGGAAGATGAGTAAAAGACAGCAAGCCTTACGTTTTTGCTATTTAGGTATCTGTTTTTTCAACAGCAGTCTCAAGAAGTCTGTAGAAAACAACATGTTTTATACGCAACTGCAATTAAAATGAATTGTTCCCCGTGATTTAGTAAAACAGATTTTTTCAGAAGAGCCATGTGGGAAATCAGACCCAACAAGTAAAGCTGTACAAATGGATGACAGGTGACAAATGATCTGGCAGAAATACACAATTCTAAGTTGAGAGTAATAGAAGTGCTTTAAGTTGATTTAACATCCAAGCATTTCTTGCGTAAAGATAATGTTGCACTATATCAACTGAATCGTTTCCACAAGTTCTCCTTCACTTATTGCTCGTGTCTTTGGGTGATACTAAACAAAATGCACAACCATCTGTTTGTGTTACTGTGTCGTGTTTGGAAGCCTTTTCGGTAATATTTACCCTCAGTAGCTGGAAACATGGTTTTTCCTTCGGTTTTGGTCTCAGCCAGTTTGCCGGTCCTAAGCAGAACCTCGGCAAAGGTTTCCTGATGAACATCCTTGTAGGATGAATACACATCTCGGCTCTGAAGAAAAGACAGGAGAGTAGAGGTATACATTAGTTGAACCCTTCAGCGGGGAGGGCAGATCAGAGAAAGAGAGAGTGATGTGATTACGGCGACTGTGTGAAATCAAATGGAATAGAGACGGAGTAAACAGATGAACATTGGAGCCAAATCAACCCCATGAACATGCTGCCTTCTGATTATTCATTTATAGGATTCTTGTGCGGCGGGTTATTCCTCAAGGGCCTTGAGTGAACAATGAAGCCAGGACTTCGGCTGGCCTCGAGAGTTATCACTTCAACACACAGTGTTTCCTGTTCATCTCTGTCTCTCTCGCTCCATCCATCTTTTTTGTCTCGTTGCATTTGTCTATCTTTCTCTCTCAATCAGACTCTACTCCCTCCCCACTTCCTCCGTTGAAACTGTTGAGGTAATCTCATTGATCAATCAACTACTCATAGACTGATGGATGTGGCGAGTCATTATTGGTAGATGGATGATGGAAGATGGATGGACGCTACAGATGGAGCGGAGGCAGGGATTTCGAGAGGCCTCTTAAAATGTCCTGAGGAGAGATGTATCAGTCTTCTCTGTTTCCCCTCGCCCCCACTCTTTAAGATATCCACCTGAATTGTGCTTCCGAGTAAAAAGTCCAGTCGTAACCTAGGGCGGCCATTTTCCTGGGATAAAGGTCAAAGAACTCCTTTTTCTCTCTTTTGTTCTTTTCCCACTTCTATAGCACCTTCTCTTGTTTTCTTCTTCTTTCTTTTTTAACCTATATCTATTGATTTCAGTTTTCCACAATAACAGCTAACTTTAGAACAAAAGGAAGAGGCAACCTTAACAAGACAAAAGAAGGAACATCTCGGCTCGTGGTACCATTTCATATATTCATAAAAGAGGGGGACTGAGGGGTAACATTTAATATTAGGGGAACAAAAACACGACACAAACCCTCTCGTGAAGATGGAAGACATACCTGAGCCAACATATGGTTTAACAGCCACTCCATTTATGTTGTATATCGTAGAATTTCTCCACTATCCATTTCTGTACTGCCAGTATTTCCAAATTGCTTATGGCTTTAAAACTAGTTGGTTCTGAAACCCGGTTTTAAGTCATAGGAGAAATAATTACATTTTATGCCTTTAGTAGAAAACAGCTCAGTAATTTGGGCTGTAATTTAAGAACGTAGCCTGAGGTCAACAAAAATGGAGAAACGAGGGCGACGGAAATGTAAAAGAAAGAAAAATAATGATGAGCGATGAGACCCACTGGTTTTTAAGACACTCACCGGGTCCACATAGGGATCATCAATGACGTCTTGGTAAAAGGGGCTACAGCCTTGACGTTCCAGGTTTGAGTTCTCAGAAGTGCCCTTCTGGCTAGTTGTTCCTTGGTGGTGACCCTGAGGAGCCATCAAAACATCATTAAACTTTCAGGTCATGCCCAGAGCACTGTCATCTCTCTAGCCCACAGCTAAAAACCTCTCCGATTGTTCCGTCTCCTCAGAAACCTGAGATCATGAGCCACCACCTCCATTCGCCGCTGAGAACAGACACACCATTAATCTCTGCCCCAGCGACCGCCGATCCAGTCCAGTTGCTGGCAAGCCGCCCGATGTTGAAATATTCAACAGGTTGCGCAATTAATTATGCAAAAGATGAGCTTTTGATTGGTTGCTTTTGAACGAGGATTATGAAGATCGTGGGCATGTAAGTGTGAAGCAGGGCAGAATTTAAAATGTCTCCACACACGGTCATGAATTCTGAGTGTCTAACTGTGGAAAAGTTGTGAATCAAAAAAGGAGTTTATTAGAAAATAAGACAGCTGGGTTGGTCTGCAGAACAATATCTCAAGTGAAAACCGACCCACAGTCAATCAGTAGAGCAAAACAAGTTGTCAAACCTCGGATTTTCACCACCAGAACTAACATAACAAACGTATGTTCACGATTATACAAGGGATGTAAGTTGGGCAAGAACTGTAAAAGGACAGCTTTGCAGTGAATTAGTATTTTGTAGGAATAAAAGCAGGAACAATAACGGGCCGTATGCGCTTGTATGCTCTGCAGCTCAGGAACCAGTGGGAATAAAAATATGCATGTGGAGCCACTGCATTGATGTTCTCGGCTGCTTGATAGTGCTATTAAAGCATATTGCTCTTTATGCTTCCGTTATCACATGCATATCATTACAACAGATAAGAAAAGACATTTTTACCCACTCCATTTTACTTTGATGATATAGTTCTTTTGTTGCTCCTGGAATAGAATGTTGTTGTTGTTGTCAGCGTTATTCAGACGACGGTGACGACGCTCTTACCTGCGGTGGCCGGAGGTAGTTCAGTGAATCCTTCCACCAGCGGTGGTCACTGACTGCGGTGAGAACAGCCTTGGTGGTCAGTCCTGTAGAGGTCAACACCTCCATGGTCTTAGCCGTAGTCCTGTGTAGCAGGTCGCCCGCTGTTCCAACAGGTGAAGCCACAGAGGACTGGGACCCAGCAGGAGAGAGACAAAAAGACGTAACAGCTACATTATTGAAGCGTATCAAACTCTGAGTGCCGTAGTACAAACAATGAAAATGATCCTGTATTACTGCAACAGTCCTTTATTACATGTAATGCAGCAACGGCGGCCTTCTCTGATTAAAAACATCTTTATTGTTATATAAGACCAAATATTGGCTTTAAATGGACGACTCCTGAGGATCGGAGTGAGATATGGTTGTTTATTTGTTTTCCTGGCGTTCAAAGGGATTACTTATTATTGGGCTCAGCTGTTCAGAGCAATGGGGAGGGTGAAGAAGAGGTGAAGAAGCGAGGGCAGGCAGGGTGGAGTCGGTGGAGAAGAGTGTCGGGAGTACTCGTGACAGAGGGGCAGCAGCAGGAGCGAAGGGAAGGATTATCAAGATGTTGGTGAGAGCAGCTCTGCTGGACGGTTTAGAGACGGCGGCTCTGACAAGAAGACAGGAGGCAGAGCTGAAGATGGAAAGGTTCAGAAAGGAGCACATCAGAGGGACGGCCCGGGTTAGACGTTTGGAGACAAAGTCAGAGAGGACAGATTGAGATGGTTTGGATCCTTGAAGAGGAGGGATAGTGGATGTACTGGTGGAAGGATGCTGGAGATGGAGTTGCCAGGCAGGAGAAGGGGGTAAGACAAAAGAAGAGGTTTCTGGCTGTGGCGAGAGAGGACATGCAGTTGGTTGGTGTAACAGCGGAAAAGATGCAGAGGACGGGGTAAGATGGAAAGAAATGATCCGCTGTGGCGACCCCTAAGGGGAACAGCCCGAAGAAGAGGAAGAAGGCATTCAAAAGGAGAACTTTAGCAGGTACAGATATATTTGTGTTTGTTTGTCTGTTATTGGCCTGAGAGAGGGAATTACACTCTGCTCTATCTAGACAGCCCAGATCCCTCCGGCCCAGCACCAGCCACTCAAGCACTCTCACATACAGAACCTTCTGACACAGTCACAATAGGCTGCATTAGTAGTCGGCAAATCCATCATATAAAAATAAATAAATACATTTTTAAAACTCTACAGAGAGGAATTGCACGACCGAAACAGAAAATGTTTAATCAGTGATTAATTTGGACGACCCCTTAAAGTGACAGCTAATTTCTCAAAAACAGAGATTACTGACATTCGTATATCCATCTGTGACTGGAGGCTACAACCGTGAGCCGGTTAGTTTATACAAGCATGTAAAGTTAATAACACCTGCTTACCTGCATCTTTACAGCTGACTAAAGCAAAACCAGAATAAAGTTTTTATTTACTTATAGTTTTGTGGAGGATTATGCGTCAGACCTTCTCTAAACTCTGAAGAGTAGCTGGAAGCTCAGCCAGGAAATAATCTGGCACACACTAACCCCCCCCTCCCCCGGTGGAAAGGCTTTTATGATTTTACACTTGCGGGTTTGTGCAGATATATAGACAATACAATGTGTTGCTGATGATTTCTGGAGGTTCTGGTATGATAGACATTAGACTGATATCAGACTGATATCAGACTGATATCAGTCTGATATTATTCTTCTTATTTAGCTGACCTCCAGGAAGCCAAATAAAGTTATTGTTTCAAAATATTAAACTATTCTAAAGCAATCCTGCCTGCATTGCTCAGTGATCCTGGAAAATCACGATGACTCCAACAAGAAATGAAGATACATCCTGTAGACAGATGGTCTTTAAAAATAACAAATTAATGATGCATTGTATTTTGAATTGCCTTCTCGGAGTGTTTTTCGGAGAGTGCATCACCGCTTTCCTTGGTATGTTGATTGCCTCCCAATTGAAAAAGAAATCAAAATGAAATTTCGAGGGCCAGTGGGCCGGGCCAAATCGTTTTGTGCCTTTCCATCAATATTTCATTTGGCAGGAGATTGAGGGCCGGGGAGTGAAAGGAATCTAAACACAAACACGTCAGCCGTTCGTTAAAAAACAAAACAAAACAAACACACGGAGAAATGAAAGGGGCTTAAATGTATATGGCTGCGGAGGTCGGGACATCAATACGAGGATAAAATGACAACAGACAGCTTCAAATGAGCTCCCATCCGCACACAAAAGGGGGATGCGATGCGGGTCATGAAACATTAACATGCACTCAAGCAACCATAAAGCTGGCGATGCTGAAGGGGAGGCATAAATAAACCAAGGCGGCTGAGCAACCTTAACACTAGATTTACACCTCATCAAATATGGAGCAACGGGAAAATACTCGGACGGAGGTACACACGAGAAGTAGGAAGAGACAACAACAACAAAAAGCAGAGGCACAGAGTGGGAACCAAATGGAGACTTAACACACACACACACACACACCTTGACAGAGTCCGTCTCAGCAGCCTCCCGTTCACTCTTAGAGTCCACAGGCTCCATCTGGTAGTTCACTGCCTGGTACAACACCTGGAGGACGAAGGAAGCTGCTTTAAGCGAAAAGCTAACAGCACACCCGTGGAAAAAAAAGTCTGTTTTCCAATTTGTTGCGATAATGAGTTTTTAATGAGTTAATACACATCGGTCATCTCTCCAAATCTGTCAGGAACCTCTGAGATAGAAATAGTCAAAGTAAGTACTAGTAAAATACTAACTAAATGCTAAATACTGTCAGTATTACTGAGTATAAGCTAACCAGGGATAAGAACCGCAAATTAGCTCCTGCTAGATGTCCTGTATGCAGAGCATCCGTTTCATTTTTATAATGTTTTTGACTTGTGACCCTTTAATGTGAACAAACGCTACTCATGACTTCTTACTGTTAAGAAAAAACAAAAAACAAATCCTGCTGTGAGAAAATCAGCTAAGGTTATGTGATCTTTCCTTCAGTTTTATCATTTCATGACATTTCAAGAGGTCGACAGAGAAAAAATATTCCTCTACGTTAGTAAAATATTTCACACAAATATATAATCTTTGGTGGAGTGTTTTTCTTCTTCTTCATCATATATCAATTTCCTTATTAAAGGACTTGTTATAAGGCATTTTTATGATGTTGGTGCGGTGTTGATGGATTTATTTTTTCTGCTAAAAAAGGCCATAACCAGCTGCAGTTATAACATGATACCCAACCGTAATCAAGAAGGTCCGCTCATTTCACACTTTATTCACTAATTATTATTAATTACAAACTTTGATTCCTGTATTTCTGTTTTGCCTGTCCCCCGCCCACCCTTTTTTTTTAAATTAAATGTAATGGTAATTTCTCTAATTCCTGCTATTATTTTTGTAAAATATTTTTCCTCAATTAATCTTTTGATACTGGAATGTTCTTTGCCGGTACCTTGTGAGTTCTTCGCACTCACAAGGTACAATGAGGGATAAAAAGTATAAGGAATGATAGTGTAATGAAATAAATTAGTTATCTTACAGTACATATTATACATATGTTATGCCCATTTTACATTATTATTATTGGAAAAAAAAAAATTTTTTTTTCAATGGATCCATTCAGGATCGATTCATTCAATCAAGATCATCATTTGAGAAAGATTTAAGTAGAAATGAGAAACACTCAAAACATGGATATGCTGTTAGGATCCACATTGGTCAAACTGCAGTGAAAGTAAAGAGTGACCTGAGTCTGCAGGTCGCTGGAAGTGGCCAGGAGGCCGTGGATATTGTCAGGAGGACAGTGGGTGAGGGAGAAGGCTAAAAGCTCCCGTCGAGCTTCCAGGTCTCCATAACCCTCGCACTGACCAAGCAGGCTGCACACGTCCCACGCCGGACCGTAACCTGGGGGCGGAGCAGAGTCGGGCAAACACGGCGGGTGAGGTAACGTAAAGGGGAGGGGAGAAAACGGATGATGCGGTTTTAAATTAAAGGGAAAATGAGCACAGAAGATAACAGCGACTGCCATAAAAAAAAATAAATCGATAAAAACATTATGCGGCAAAGGGTTTATACTGATTCACGGTCCTCACAAACACACACACACACACACACATTTATATGGAAACTTATCAGCCAGTGCAGCAGATGTGTTTTTAATTTTTAACAGAGTCCTTCTATCTGTGATAATTGACCCTGAATCATATCAGCAATCAACATCCCATCAACAACGGAAAAATTCACCAGGTACAGAAGCGCCCTCAAAAGTACTAAATGAAATACAAGAATTTGTATTCACAGGAATAGTTCCTGTGAGAGAACACCCTTGTAATAACGGTTCTACATTTACGGTGCTACAACTGTTCTACGTTCATCGCACACAAGAACCAACAGGCGATCTAAACGTCGTACTTGAAAACAGACTCAGTGATTCGCATCGAGACTGACATTGCAGGTGTCTCTACACACAGAGAAATAGGGCTATTATTTTTCTAAAGAGGGGTACATTATTCAGAAAACTATCCCATAAGTAAATTGTCATGTATCCCATATAAATATGTATATATATATATAATATATAAATATCCCATGTAAAGTGCATTATAAATTAAATGTATTATTATTATTATTAAAAGAGGCCCTTGGGCTGATCACTGAGGACGTTTGATTGCACTAGTATTATTTCTGTGGCTGATTGGTGGAGAAGGAAAAGAACAGATGAAAACATCTTAAGAGTGACTGCGGCATTAGGACTCACATCATAATTAACCCAAATGAGGTAAAGGTAGAGATGCAGACATGAGCCTGACGTCAGCTTTAGTTCGAGCTCCAACAACGTACCTGCAGCCATGAGGTCCTGACAGTGGATGTACGAGGCTTTGAAGTCCAGACACTGGAGAGCTTGCTCTGCCAGGAGGGTCAGCACTTGGCCTTTCCGCAAGGCCTTTTCATCTCCTGAACACACACACACACACACACACACACACGCACACACACACACAGAGATACTTATTTAAGCAGACGTCCGCTTAAACATCTTCCAAATGTATATTTATAGCGCCAAAAAAGTCGGGGACGTTATTTAATCGTTATTGCCGCCGCAGTGTTAACAAGACAACTCAAAAAGTATTTCATGGATCGTTTTCAAATTTTGTACCCACATAGACCTTAGTGTGAGGAAGAACTGGGCTGATTTGGGAGAGGTTGGTTGCATGTTTCCAACACTAGGGGGAACTTTATCTCCAAAATGTTTCAGCCTAAATATCAAGAATGTTGGTCCGATTAAACTAGATTTGGTGCAAATGAAACGACACTAGTAGATCTATCCTGTAAATATCATATTTACTCACTAGGGGAAGCTTGTTTCATGAAAAACATTGTTTTCTGTACACAACTCTTTGTTGACACAATAACTCAAATACTATTTCATGAATCATTTTCAAATATTGGACCCACTTATACCTTAGTGTGAGGAAGAACTGGGTTGATTTTGGGAAAGATTTGTTGCATATTTCTGACACTAGTGGAAACTTTATTGCCAAAAGTTTTGGGGCCATACATTCTCAAGCTTTGGCTAAATATACTGTGGAAATACACGGAGATGCTAGTACCGCGAGGGGGATCGGGGACTTTTTAGGGATATACCCTTGCTGTGGAGGACGATGGCATAAGTTTAATTTTCAATCTTAAGAATTATCAAAATGAGCTTAACAGCAAATCTGCTGTTAAGCTCCATAGACAACTTATTAAATGCCTACTGATTCTCAAATACACGCACACACAGGCTGAGGGTTGGGACACAAGAACGTCTAAGTATAAACACTGCAGCAGAGCCCGAGCCTGAGCCCACGCATTAATTAAAGTGTCTAAGATAAGAGTATGAAATATCAAAATAGGCCATCCTGCCGCACGGCTAAAGGGAAACAAATCTCAGTTTGGCAAGATTGATCGTGGCGTGAAAATTCCTGTGACAGCTCGGGACAACCTCAGATCTCTGTCTAAGCATGATAAACAAGAAGGGGAAGAAGGACAGGGCGATCAAAAGAGGGAGAGACAGCTACAGGACTTCTGAACAAACCGGTAGAATGAAGATCAAAGCCCACGGCCTCCCTGTGTGTGTGTGTGTGTGTGTGTGTGTGTGTGTGTGTGTGTGTGTGTGTGTGTATAGAGTGAGTGACAAATAGAAACGCAGTGTTGACACAGGAGAAAGAGGGTTTGGTGTTTTTGTGGGTGACACGTGAAAGGGTGTCTTCAAAAGCTGTCAAGATCTCAATGTAGAGGGAAATACGTGTGTGTGTGTGTGTGTGTGTGTGTGTGTGTGTCTATTTGTCAGCACACCTTCAGTCCGTGTTTATTTTCAATTAATTCCATTGTTTTCAAGCCCTCCTAAATCCTGAATCAGACATCTTTTGATTTTACCCGTCTTTGATGGACCAATCAAAGGGTGGGATGAAAAGGTGAGAAATGTCAGAAACAAAATAAACAGAAAATATCAGAGATACTAAATGAATAAACCGTGACATCACTAGTTCTGCATGACTGATACGTTACAACCTAATAACGTATTATCTTTATAGGATAGAATAATAAATACATAGAACTTTATTGCCATTGTTAAAGAACAATAATGAAGGCAGTTCAACAGCTCTTGGATTTGTTCTTGGCAGTGTGCAAAGTACAAAATGCCAAAATTACAATTTAGCAAAAGAAAACAAATTCATTTTTTAAATATTTTTTAAATAATAAAAACTAAAAAGGGGGGAGTGAAAAAATACTGTAACCTCCTTGATGGAGGCTCTATTGAGCAGTTTAAAGTGCTCTTGATTGTTTTGGTAATTGCAAACAGCTAATGAAGAGGATATTTTGCCAGTGAACCTAGTACCTGAATAATGTCGCTTCTATCCGAGTAGCAGTCAAAATGTATTCATGCTTCTGTCCCATAAGACTGGATGATTTACCAAGCATTTTTGTAGACCAAGGCAGAAACCAAACCCTGAGGGTTTTTAACCGGTGTGCTGGTGTTACCTGCATTAAATATTCACCACTGAGCCCCAGAGCTATGCACCCTTCAAAAGTCTCCCCCCCTGCATTTATTTATTTAAAAATGTGTTTATTCCAACTCTCATGTCCCTCTGCCTCTTTTCTTTGCTGGAGCCTCACAGCGAGAGCTTCCTGCTGACTGAATGTGAGCAGAAAGAAGCGGAAATGTCACCAGGCCATTTAGTGGGTTTCTTACGTCTGGCGACAGGATGCGTGGAGAGAAGACAGAAAGAACGACAAGTTGAGAGATGAAGGTCAGAAGAGAGAGGGAAACAAGAAAAGCGGAGAGACGGAAAGAGACAGAAAGAGAAGAGTCAAGCTTGTATTCTTAAAAATACCGTCTTGTGGAGACACGGAGAGGGACAGGCGCTGACGTTCATGTCTTCTTAGAGGACAAACACAGGCATTTCAAGCTTTCTCACATGCTGTCAGTTAAATGCGATGCCTGCGGGTGGATGCAAGGCTCCACTATGAAACATATGAGAATGTATGCCTCTAATTATTGATTTTTTTTGTTTTTACTGAATTAAAATACAGAATAAAATCACTAACTTTAATGCGTTAACAGCCCTAATGATCCGTGAGCTGTGGTATGTGCGTACATTGATACTTTTCATAAACCCATATGTTAATAAATATATAAAAGCAAACATGCTAAACGTAAAGAGCCTTCTATAAAAACATAAATACAATCAGGTGAATCCGAGTTGGGTTTTCCACAAGATGACAGATGTAAACATGTTTGAGGTCAAGAGCTCGTGCTCCAACGGAGCGTGAACATGAGAAGATCGAAAGAGAGAAATACTTCTATTAAAGATCTGAAAAGTTGTTTACCAAAAACTGAACTGGGCTCATCAGGGGACTCCTGGCAACATTTCAGAGTGTGTTGCTTAAAGTCAACGCTTAAAAGCTCAGTCCTCGGTATGAGTAGTTCTACAAGGAACTGAGAGTTAACCCAAATGTTTCATCAGAACTTTCCTCTACGTTCTGCACATAGCAAAAAGCAAGATTATGAATTAAATGATGACACCTATGTGTCCCGTCTTGATATACGATATAACAAAGATGCACTTTGAGATACATATCAGATATGTCAGTAATTTTTCCTAAACTAAAAATTCTTACAGATTTCTCCATTAATGAGTTGTTGCCAGCTTCTAAATCAACCAACAACTCCGACAAACTCTCTGAGTATCTCTGAAATACTTTTGACTGCTTTTGTCCTGCGCATTCCACTTCAGCATCTCTTTTTAGCCCAATGATCCCCAAGCTCCACCCCCAAAGGAACATCAAAGGAATGAAAGGCAGCAATAGCCTTCGTGACTACTACTACTTATACAGCTTATTATTTTATTTTAATTTAAATGCTGTGAAACACGTAACGTCACCAAATTTCAATCACTGCAGGGTGATTACATTTTTTTAATGCCAAAATCTACCACTGGGTAAAACCCAATTCAAATTCATGTAGTAGTTTATAATTAATTGAAATTATAAATTAAAATTAGTTTGTAGTAGTAACATCACACTATGGCTATTACTGCCTTTGATCTTTTTGATGTTTCTTTTCGGGATGGAACCGGGGTCTAATTTTCAAGAGTCCACTTGAATCCTTTGATGTTTCTTTGGGGGTGGTGCTGGGGACTCAGTGGGCTGAACAGGGACGCTGAAGTGGAAGGCGCAGGAGATGAGCGACTAAAGAGCATTTGATACTCAGAGAGTTTGTTGGAGTTTTCAGTAGATTTAGAAGCTGGCAATAATTCAAACATTAATGAAGAAATCTGAATGAATTTTTCCTAGACATAGAGTTTTGTTGTTGCTTGGCGGAGGTTTGACTTTCTCTCTATATATAAGTTCTCTCTTCCTTTAACACACTCACTTTCCCCTGTGGGCATTAATACTGTCTCAATCAGTCTCTTTAATGAATTTGCTCAGTATTTACAGTAGATGCAAAAATGATACATGTGTTTGACTGAATTTACTCCCACTATACCTGTCCCTAATGCCATTACTACTTTCATCTCAAACACTGGAGAAAGGTTCAGAGATCATTCAAAAGGATACATCCGGGAATATAATTTGGTTTTGGGAATTTGTGCAAGTATGGATTTTTCTAACATCGCCTGCAGAGGGATTCATTTTCCCTCTCATTAGAGCTGTGGGCTCCTTCACCGACCGCATGTACCCACAATGCTGGGCTACATCTTCTTAAAAACAACATTTCTCGTGTGTGTGAAATGTGTGGGTGCTTTTGTTGTTACCTGCCACCCTGAGAAGCGCGGCCAGATTCAGAAGAGTTGTTGACTGTTTGTAGGCTGTGGAACATTGGGCGATGCATTCCTCTATGAGAGACAGGCGGTCCGATCGCAGACGCACTAGGAGGGAGAGAAGGGAGAAACACATGCTCTGCAAATTACTGATTTACATCTATAGAATAATCTGATGTATGATGTCAGCAAAACAAAAATATGATGTTAGTTGTAGCAATGCCTGGAATAAACCCATAAGGAAATGGAAAAGGCACTCAATACACACACAACTGCCAAAGACGACAATCCTACACATTTCTGCCGTTGTTAGTTTGGCAGATCAAAAACAGAATCTGATTTGTAGTGTCAAATGTCTTGACATTGATGGTTTATTTTGAATAATGATAGAAATTACCTTAAAAGCTAAGACGCTGTCCATGTATAATAAAAAAATAAAAATAAAAAAAGGGTCTATATAATAAGCTGTAGCTTCAGCCAACACATTTTTGATCAATAACAAAAAAAAAAGAAGAATATATTAATTTGCATGTGTACTGTATGTTTTTTATGTGCATATGAACGTGTGTTGGTTCGTGGTACATATTTAAATATACATGCGTGTGTATGAGAGTGGGAGAAATCTAAACATGACCGAAATAAATCCCCCTCCACAAAGTTTAGTTTGAATCCATCTAGTAGTTTTTGAGCAATTCTACAAACAGCTCAACCAATGATCAAATAAACAAACAGACACATGTAAACACATGACCATCTCCAAATAGGTAAAAAAATAAAAACCCAGCTGCAGTGATAAGGATAATGAAATAAATCCTGGATCTGGCACTTTATCTGAATCAACTCCAAATGCTCTTTCTTTACAGAACGGGGTTTGTTTATTCCTATTGCCAGACAGAAAAAGATATATATATATATATTTGGCACAATTTCCTCAAATCACATCATGACTATTGTCAGTTTTACTCAGCAAAAGCCTAACCAGGGACAAGAACTGCAAATGAGCAGCAGCTAGATGGCCTAGATAGAGTGCATTGGTTTTGTTTTATTGAAGTGGGATAATGTCTGATATAATCGTCCCGATCAAATCAACATAAAAAAAAAAGAGATAGATACAACAATTGGCATTAACAGTACGTCCAAGAAAGCACATATCTAACAAAGAAATTTTATCGTAATTTGGATTATACCAAAGGGAGAAAAAAATACAGTGTTTTGTTGCCATCTTACTATGATTGGTCAATTTATGTCAACTAAAAGCAACAATTTTGATACAAGTTATTAAAATTCTTCTAGATCTCGTGTACATTTTGAGGAATTTGCCGCTATTCCGGTTTTTGATACCATATCAAAATGAATATCGTTTGGTTTGGAACACGAAATCAGAGAAACTGTGAAGGTCATATTTCATTATTTCAGATTTCAGACAGTTTTAAAGACTATTTAACTGAGAAAGTAGTTTTAATAGTGAAAGTAACTGCTGCATCAAAGACGGGTTCCATCATCAAACTATCCTTCCATCATCCTCCAAATAAAAACGTTATGATCTTGTCAAACATATGACTTAGTTGCCTGTAATCCTGTAAAATGTACCTCTGTTTTAATAAATCTGTCATCTGTTAAATTATAGCTTGATTCTGGAATTTTTGCATGCATTTATTTAGTTTTTTGTTATAAGCTCAATTTATATACTAGGGGCAGGACACACATCTTGAAGATTCTATGTTTTACATTGACTATATGCATTTTACGACTAACGTCTTCGAGGTGTTACTCATATAATGGCGTTATTCACAATTTCAGGTGAAAAAACTCCACGAAAACCATTTGCATATTTTCCTACACTTGCATTTAAAGTCTGAGGAATGGCATTTTCAGTCCATCCACACTCCTCGGTGCCTTCTTCACACCGAGCTGAAGAGCTTAATGGCTTGGCATAACTTTAGGTGAGGCCTTGAGGACATATCCGGCAGGGTGGTATGGAGAATTGCCCAAGGTGCTAAAGGAAGGGAGACAGCCTGGATGGATTTCACATGCTCAGATCCTCTTGATTCTCACTTGTGCATGTTTACCTCAAGAGCAGATGAAGTGTGTATTTCTGTGTGCGGACAGTGTGTGTGCGTCTATCTTTGAGGACAAAAAAAACACTCTGAAGACACCAAAGGCAAGGCAGAAGACTCAGAAGACTCTGGGCCAGCGTATGGGCCGCTCTGGCCCATACGCTCTGGGCCAGAGCGTATTTTCATTGCTCTGGCCCAGAGCAATGAAAATACGTTTTCTATAATAATCACTGCTACAAAACAAACATAGCTTATCAAAAAATTTGAATTGGAGTGAGTTAGAGGCAGGAAGTGAGGATAAAGAGAAGTGACACTAAGGTGGGCAAGAACAGGTGGGGGAGAAAAAAACTGTTGTAATAGTGGTAGAGGAAGGAGAGGAAGAGAGACGGTAGTTTATGGCCCGCTCTGTCTTAGTGGTTTTATGCTGACAGCTCGGTTTGATGAGGGCAAAGGATGAAGAAAGCAGAATCCTCAGAGGCAAACAACCCCTCCGGTCAGAGGTGAGGCGATGTGGGCCAAGCTGGATCACTTCTTTTGACAGAGAACCATACCTGGAAACCGCTGCGGTCGGGTACCAATGTGGAGAGGAGAGGAGAGGGGAGAGGGGAGAGGGGAGAGAGGAGAGAGAGAGTGTGGAGGTACATACTGATTGGTCTGGTTTACAGATGGGAGCAGAAATGTTGGAAAGAACGTGTGTGTGCGCGTGTGTGTGTGTGCGCGTGTGTGGGTAAGTGTGTGTGAGTGAGAGCACACATATGGAAACCTAACACTTCAATCCTAATTAGCCCATCAGGCAGATGTTGTTTGCTCAACAGTTGATCCATAAATAACTATATATTTAGCTATAGTGGCAAGAAAAAGTGACATATGGAGGGACAGAGGAACTGACATCAGGAGGGGAGACAGGGAGACAGATCATACATGAGTGAGATAGATGGAGGTCAGCATCCTTGCAACTGCTACATGTCAGGGTTTAAATCAAGAACAGATGAATGAAGGTAAAGGCAGGACATGTTCCACGCAGACACACACACACACACACACACGCGTGTTTTTTTTGTGGTACCTTGCAGTGGTAGGATATTGACGGTAAAATCTGCTAATTGGCTGAGGGCACTGATGAGGTCCAGTTCATCCTGGATGGCCAGAGGACAGTCTGTGATCAGCTGGAGACAGGCTCTGCCAAAGACAACAGCCAGTTAGCACAGGAACATGTGACAGGGACAGTCAGCTTTATAAATCTGTCCAAGATTCATCCAACCAGACAATCTTGTGGGAACTGACAACAGATACTTATTTTTAGGAAGATGGCTTAACGTACGGACTGGAAACAGCTCTCTCCAAAGATAAAATCAACATACCAGTAACTCCAGTGCTCTGCTATTGAACATATTATACCTCATTTGTTTAATTTGCTCATAATCCTTGTATATAATATTTTACTTGGTACCGCTTTACAGTAAGAGTCCTCTTATTAAGGATTTATAAATGGCTTGTATGTAGTATACCAATTAAGCTGTAAACACTTTACAAATCATTTGTAAGGTGTCAGGTACCTGATGCTTGCCAAATAGTGAGCCCACTCGTCTGTGCTGCTGCCATGATAACGCCAAATAGTGACCCACATTGAGAGCTATGCTATAAGCTGTTTATAAACGTTTACTTATTACTTGTAAATTGTTTTCAACCTAAATTATAACCTAATTCTACACGATTTAGTAATCCGTTGTCTTATTGTAAAGTTCTACCTTTTATTAAAGGTGATGTGCCGTAGGCTCTGCATATGTGTCACCCAGAGGAGACATCGGGACATTACTGGTTGTGGGAGGGAAACCATTTGACGCATAATCACCCATAAAACAGAAAACAGTTGTGACTTTTTATGGCTTTAACAAATAAGATTTTTTGTGCTTACACACATTATTGTGTTATTACGCTACATAACGGCCCTAGAATCTCCATCCACATTTAAATCGGTTCTCTATATACTTTACTATGACGGAGCGTTTTGTCAGCCAATGAGGGCGTCATCTGATCGCTACCCAACCCTCCCCAGTTTATCTAAACAAAGATTACTGGATGCTGACACAGAGAAATAGGGGTATCATTTTATACTAAACAGTTAATTGTTTGGAAAAGAACCCTTAAAGGTACAGAACTGTGGACCCTCGTTTACTATTAAAGGTACAAAACCGTTTGCCGACTGTAAAAGGTAACATAAATGTACTTTTAACAAGGTGAACGTGAGAAATGCTGATTTTCTTTAATTAATTAGAATAAAATAGTTAAAAAAAGACAATGTCGAGTTTTGTAGCCATGGAACTTGTTGAGGTCAAATCAGTTTTCGCAGAACAATTTTTAAGATTTGAACGCTCTGAAAAGGGATTTTTTTTTTCCGTATATAAACTAACGGTTGGCTTTTTACACAAAAACTATTAGTGTTTAGGTAAAAAAAAAAAAAACTGGCATAAAATGACATTATCATTCCAGCTGAACCTCAGTAGATAATAATTCTAAGGTAGTTTACGGTTTAAATAAATATATAAAACTCAAGTTTTTTTTATCTAGTGGTGCAAAAATGTTCTTTTAAAAGGTAGAGACAACAACGGTAGAGTACTTGTACACTGCTAGAGTACAGCTAGAGCGACAAAGCATGAATTCCTGTACCTTTATTTCTTAGTGTGCACTTTCATATTGAATGCAAAGACCAAAGAGTTGTATTGATCTTCTCATCTAACGTCAAAAAGAAAAAACAAAACAAAAAAAAAAAAACTTTCTTTGATTCCTGAAATAAGTTCCTGTCCTCTTTGTACTCTAGGGGGGATATTTTGAACATGACAACACATCTGCACAAATTAGTCGCTGCACTTTTCATCCCACAGAATCGTAGAAAGCGGTAGTACAGAACCAGCAGCTGATTTGATTGCCTGACAAATTGCGTTTCCCATAAGCCTTCCTTCCTCAGTTACACGTTTTCAGCCTGGCTCTCATATCCGATGTTTGTGAAGTCTCAACATTACCATCAGAAATACGGCGGGGCCGCTCTAACGCGTCAATTTACAAAGTCTAGACTGATTCAAGTGTTGGAGAAGTGGAGTTCTCCCCTTGTAAGAGGAACCAAACTCATTACCCTGCATGGGATTATGTAGCATACCACTCTGCATGTATGGGCACCCTCAGCACCCTGAAAATGTGAGCGTTTCAGATGAAAGTCGGCTCATTTTCTTGCATTTTCCAACATAATTATAAAGCGGAGCCAAACACGGCAGAGAGGGAGAGAGAGGACGGGCAAAAAAAAAAAGGAGCAAAACGATTCATTTACAAATAAATGAATCCCAGATAAAACAACAGCTTAGAGGGGAGCTCCCGACGTCAGGGAAGTCAAGAGGAGAGAAAAGTTGTCCTTCGGATGTGTGCTCTGTGAAATAAAAGCAACAACAACATTCAAGCCAAATTCCTTAACTCTCACAGAGTTTGAGTAAAGTCAACCAACAGGGAACAAAAGGTGTCCTTAACACCACAATGAAGGCCCTCCAAAACATACATCTTAGCACGAGTTGAAAAATGGACCAGAGAACAGAAACTCTCAGCAATCAGCTTCCCACTTTTTTTTGAGTGCTGCTGGTGTTTCTGCCAGGAACAAGAGGATTTGTCCTGGCAGGAGAGAGAGCAGAGGAGAGGGATGGGATGTTGATGTTGATGGGGTGAAGTCTCTGCAGGCGTGTGTGTTTGTGTGTGTGTCTGAGAATGGAGAATGCAATAGGATAAATAATGAAGACAAAGACTTTTACAGTAAATGTTCTTCTGATGCGTGTAGGTGTGATTTTCAGTGTAATTAAACAGACACAGGAGAACACTGACTAACATCTATAGAATAGACGGACTGAACGGTCTCACAAACGCCTCACCCTTAAACATTGGAGGTCTGAATCGAACACAACACTCTGCTTCTCATGCTCCTGTCATGGCTGAGGGGAGCATGAGAATGTAATTCATATGGAAGGCCTTCAATATAAACTAGTGGAACATTTCTGCCTTAAAGTCTGAAAACAACGGTTCGATATTTGGGCAGCAACCCAGCAGAAGTGAACCGACTTATATTTCTCTCCTGCCGGTCCTGCTTGTGCTGAAAAACATCCACCTACCGTTGGAACACCTATGTTGTCAAGAAGGATTTTTCTAGGGGTTTTCTTTTTATTTCTCATCATTTTTAAACTCTATTCTCCCTTCGTCCTTTTTGGTTGTACTACTTATATTTCATATGTTCCTATCTTTGCGTCTTAAATTGGCCATTGTTGGGTTTGTGTCGACCGCCGTTACGGCGATGCACACGTTTAATCTGTCCTTTAAAAATTCAATAAACACAACAACCATGTCGCAGTTATCCCAGAACCGCCAATTTACTAGAGACCTTGTCCTTCTTTTGACCCAACAGAGCTGTGCTCCAGCGGCGCCCTGATAAGACCATCCTCCCCCTCTTTATCTCTGTGTTGCTTACGCTTCAGCTCACTCCTCCTCATTCAAGGTCTGGCAAGACAAAACCGTCCTGTCCTTATTCCTCACTCCTCTTTTGGTGGCATTAGGGTTTTTGTTTCTCGCTAGAGTAAGACACTTCCACAAGTGTTGGTTCTATCTGGACTAAAATTCATAAAAGGAAACCCGTTGATTGTGACCCCGATGTTTAAGATTGAGCCGAGTTAAACAACAGTTAAGACTGAGCGGAGCTGAGGAAGCTCATTCCTTAGATGTGGGGACTTTCATTCCTCTGTTTTTACTGAACTGAATGATGAATACAAATGGAATGGCGTTATGCGTTGACCTTGTTCAGCTCTAATCATAACATGAACACAGGTCAACCCTGGGAGAAAGAGTACCGCAGTGCACTGTATGTACTACTACTTTATTTTTATGAATGGAAAGAGCTTGGCTTTATTTCAAGATTTTAACAACTCCTCAAAAAACAAAACCCCACTTGCGTGAATAGACTTTCTTTTTGTCGGATACATCACGAGTTGCTTTAAAGACGACACTAACATTGATTTAAACACAACACGGTGCACCGTAGGTTGAGTCCTGTCTTCTTTCAGCACTGTTTGTGTCTCCATTCGGTTTGTTTGTTTTGTTTATCGGTGAAATATGCGTAATATGCAATACAGGAGGGAAAACAAGAAGTGACAGAAACTAAACATAGAAAACGACATACAGACAATTACACAAACACAACTGGGTAGATTGTGCATGTGCGAGTGTGACACCATGTAATAATATAATCAAATATGAGATCAGATCTGATGAGGCGAGGCCAGAGCCAGGCACCGGATGGGCGGTGGAGACTAAATCCAGTCTCCCTTTGGTATACAAGCTCTGGATATCTGGCTGCATAGCTGCCAATCAAACCAACATCAATGAGCTGAAGGATGCTAAAAAGCTTCATAGAACCGACTAGAACCTCAGTGTTTGGGGATTATTCTCAGAGGGTTTGTCATTACGCACATACGTTGTAGTTCTTTCATTGTCTGTTGTGTGCATGTGAGCATCTCTGCCCCGTCCTGAAGGACGCATCTAGGATCTCTTAGGCTACATTCACAGGACAGGCTTCATTATCCAGTTTATATCTTTAACTCCTATCAGATTCGATTATCTTGATGGTTCATACTTTTAAGTGTGTGTGACCTGCATCTAGCTATCAGGTAATACATGTATGATATTTTCTCAGGAAACGATCGGATCATTGTTTTCACACGGGCCTGAAACAATCAAAGAAGCTGATAATGTGAATGTAGCCTGAAGAGGTTGGGGGAAATACCCACGTTATAATAAGAGGGATCCTTTTGTCCTTATGCAAACTCACACCCGATGCCACTGATCACTCCCATTCTGGACCCAAGTCGGTGTGTGTGTAACGGTGTGTGTGTGTGTCATGGTACTTGGCACACAGGATTACTCGTGTATCTATGGAGCAGTTATTCTAATCTTAGGGACGCAGACAAGCCGCTCTGAGTGAACTATTCATTTCGGAGTGACGGGCACATGTTCATGTTCTGTCACATATCTCAAATTTGCATGCGCACAGAAACATGGACACGCACACGGAGAGAGAGTCACAATGAATGATGTTGTCCGAGCACGTGGGGGGGGGGCCTCTGTTTTCGTTGCTATAAATGAATGACGACCCAATTACTGTCCCACTTCCCTACTAAGGAACAGACGGTAAGGTTAGACATGCACTGGCGTCCCCCTGAGATGAATCGAGCAACACACACACATACACACACAAACAAACACACACACCCTTCTACTTGGCCTAAACTTCACGTGATGTAATATAGCAAGAGAAGTAAAAGGAGCAACCATTATTTTTTTGCTAACCACTGATGCAAGCACAACAACATCCATCTAGCCACAAAAAACTAAATGGCGATTCTCAGACATCAACAAATAAGAAGGTCAACATCTCAGACAGCATGTAATCAGCTTCCCATGGCGATGTTTACACAGGTCTGGTCAAAAACACATTGTAAAAAGAAAACAAGAGAAAAAAAAAAAAGAGAAAAGGAAGAGAGAAAAAGGTCCAATTCAGGATCCACATCTGAAGTAGCCCCTTGGAGGAGTGATAATTAACACTGACAAAACAAAGCGGGGCGTTAAAACCAGAGAGCTACTCCTTCATGTTCCTCCTCACCTGGCGAGGCCCATGCAGGGGTCTGTCAGTGTTGTGGAGGAGTTGAAGTACTCCCTGGCAGCCGCCAGCACCAATTCCACACTGTTTTCATAGGTCACCTTCAGAGCGTAACCTTTACCCCGGAAGGTCAAGCTGACAGGAACGTCCTGGCTCACCTGGAAACATTAGCATAAAAAGTCTGCAGCGCTAGAATGCATTATGCACGGTTTAACATTTGGAGAACCCAGCGGGCAGCGCCAGGTGAGCGTAACTCTTATGATAGCATTTGAAGTCGTGTTTAATGTACCTTGGAGCAGTGCATGAGCTGCCCGGCCAGGCGAACGTTCTCCGAACGGCTGGAGCAGAGCAGGGACTCCACAAAGACCTGGAGGAACAATATGCAGGACAGGATTGCTCTTAAAGTTTTCACACTGTTTGTAGAATCCAGTAGAATTGTATTGTACGACTCTGCTCTTGCTGAGGAATGAAGTATGAAGTCCAAAGTGCCGGTTCCCCCATCAGGGTGCAGAGATTGCACTAATGCACTTTAAATATCTTAGTACAGATCTGAACATCCCATGTAATCCTTTGCTGCAGTGATATACCTGGTGACATATCTGTGGCTTTAGACAGGTGTAGACATTCTTCTGCATGTCCAGCAAGTCCTGCAGCAGACCCCTCCACACCGTCTCACTCACCGGAGGGTTCCTGGACAGAAAATGAATGTTTGGACATGTGCGCTGGGATCTTAACAGCCATTTGTGTTTGTAGTTGTCCGTGTTGGTGCATGTGTTCTTTCTTTCTACGGTCTTACTTGCGGCCGGTGTGGCGGCACAGCTTCACCATTAGCTGGTGGGCTTCTTCTTCACTGTTCTGGCTGTTCTTCACATATGAGATGGGTTTCTGAAGGCCGTGTTTCTCCAGAACCTCTGCCACACTGTTAAGTACACCAGAAAAATGACACACTTATATAACCTGCCTGAGGAAATAAGGCAATCTGAGTCAGTGTCGTTGTTCACTTTTACTGTCACGCTTTTCCTGATTTTAGCCGAGCTGTAAATGGGGAGGGTTCCGTCGGGAGGGGACTATGCCTAATCAAAATGCAAAAACCGGATTCTCAAAATGGATCCATTGGATCTCGGGTTGACAAATAGCGTCACTGGTACTGTCGGCCCTCAGGGTACCGGCGGTACTACAGATGGAAACAGATGATCTGCTGTGGCGAAAACGAGGATTGTATGTAATCTTCCTGGTTTGATCTTTTTTTATCTTAACTTTTGATTTTCTTTTGTTACATCTGTTGATCTTTAGTTTTATTCTCTGTATTTTTTGTTAGCATGGTCTTTATTTGCGTCATGTTTCATAACAAAGCACTTTGTGACGGCGTTTTGAAAGATGTCATATAAATAAAGTTATTATCATTAATATTATTATCATACAGACTGATAAGATCATGAAGTAAAACCCTTAAAAAAGTAAAGTTCTGAGCTACAGTAATCATCTAAAAAAAAAATGATTGGCAGCACAGTGGGAAGTATCACAGCCGAAAATGCCAGAGAGGAAACTGGGCTGAAAGAAAAACCTGAACAATCTAAAAGAGGATATGCAGAGAGAAAATACAGAGGATGTGAACGCTCTAAGCTGTTCATTATTTTGACGGCGGAAAGCCATTTTCGAGCCACGGTGCGGGGGGGGTGTAGAGCGAGACCGAAGAGCAACTTGATAAACTGCACCGCAATGAGACAGCAACTCTTTGTAAGAGTGTTTGTGTGTGTGTGTAGGAGCGTGTGGATGCTGGCAGTGTCATATGACGGAGGGTGGGAGTGTACACACGTGTGTGTGTGTGTGTGTGTGTGTGTGTGTGTGTGTGTGTGTGTGTGTGTGTTTGGGAGATGTTGGGGAATTGGCAAGGTGCCCCCAGTCTCAACAGGGTCGTGGTGCTACAGATGTTCCCTTTATGCTGCAACTCATTTCCATAGTAAACAGGTGCCTGCATGTGTGTGTGTGGGTGTGTGGGTGTGTGTGTGAACGGCTGTGTGTGTGTGTGTGTGTGTGTGTGTGTGTGAGACTTTGAGCAGAAGACAGACAACGAATCTTGATATTCGAGGGTTGTATGTATGTATGTATGTATGTATGTATGTATGTATGTATGTATGTATGTATGTGTGTGTGTGTGTGTGTGTGTGTGTGTGTGTGTGTGTGGAAATGTCTCAATGTTCCCTCTGCACACATTAATGTGCCAGAAAGTGGCAGCGGCAGCAGCTGAAACAGCTTTTATTCTGGAGGCTCTGAGAGCAGACACTTTGCATTTAGTGCCTGATTTTTTTGTGTGCATGTGTGTGTGCACCAAATACACAGGAATACACTTCCCAGGCTCCCCCAGGGTGTATTTGTGGATGGTTGCGTGTGTCAGTATGTAAATATGTGTTGATATTTGTCTGTAAAGGCCAACACTAAGCTCTAACATAGGCTTTCCTGTTGCTGCTTCCTCCCTCACATCATCTTCTACATTCACATTCCCTTCAGGCTCCCGCCCTCCTTCTGCCTTCATCCTTATCCTCGTTCTCCTCCCTTCGCCTCATCACTTCTCTGCATTTGGAAGTTCACCCCAAGGGGGAAGGGTGGAGGGGAGAGCGAGTTGGAGAGGAAGAGAAAGAGCGAGAGAGTAAGAGAGAGACACGTAGGTGATTTTAACCTGTAACACAGAAAAAGCCTGAGGGTGTTTTAAATGCCATGGGACAGACAGAAGTCTTTTGGTTTGGAGTGTGTGTGTATTGACTTTATGTCCAGGTCTCCTCTGCTTTATGCCGTTTTCCGTTAGACCCCCAATGGGAGATGGAGGTAATAAGCATTGCTCTAAAGTAAACACATCCCCAGCAATACAGTGGTAAAGAGTGACGAGCTGCTCTCTGAAGAAGAGTCCCAGCGCCGCTGATGTCCACAGCAGAGATGTGTGAGGACAGGGACTTCTGTCTGTGATGTCTGTCCTGTTTATATGATACAGTTTGGTTTGTTAATCTGAATGAAATTGTTATTTTACTGATGTTTGGTGAATTGATTTTGAAAAATGTAAATCCTATATCAATCCTATAATAAAAAAAAGACAAGGAATGGACAAAGATACTCAGTTAAAAGCATTGGAGGACAGAAAAACTGCAAATTCTCCGTCTCCTGAGTTCCGATCTGGATGCCTGGCTGGAGTGGGGGGCCAAGAGAAGATGGAAGTTGTATTTAGGTCGTTGTAGTTAGTTACCTGAGATGCTTCTCGAGTTTGTCCACCTGATCGTGGAGGGATGCAGTGACGTCCGAGTGTGATCTGAAGGAAGACAAACGCATACTGGTTAAAGTTTACGTCATCTTAAAGGTGTCTGGAGTAAACAAAGCAGAACATTCAGTCGAAAATGATTTTTTCATTATAAAAAAAAAGGTTCTCTTCTCTCTTCTCTGTGTGTAATTCTGTTTGTAGAGTACGAAGGTATGCCTGGGTGCTGGTGTGTGTGTGTGTGTGTGTGTGTGTGTGTGTGTGTGTGTGTGTATGCGTTAACCCTCCCACTATGAGGTTATAGTGAGTCTCCACTAAAAATAAAACCCCATGATGCTCTGCCTGAGGCAGAGGATTCAGGGTCAGGCTGGCCGGTCCCCCACTAGGGTACCAACCATGATGAATCAACCATGTCTACGTGTGCGTGTGTGTGTGTGCATGTTTCGGTATGCATGTTTGTGCGTGTGCATGCATGTACTTGTGTGCATGCATGTCTGTGTGCGTGTACACGTGCATGCACATTTCTGCCTGCACATGTGCGTACGTTTGTGCATGGAAGTGTGTGTGCGTGTTGGTGCGTGTGTGTGGGTGTTTGCGTGTGTGAGAGGGCGGGTGTTCATCTCTTTTTGTGAAAACACCATCTTTATTAATCATCTTTACTAAACCCATTTCTCAGCATACATTCCGTCTGCTGCTCTTCCTCATTTTTAACTCCTTCTCTCCCTCTTTCTACTCTAACCCTCTGTCCATTTCCATATTTCTGACACTTTTTGAAGGTAATGGCACTTTACATTCTTCTTAGCCGGTTAGACCAGGACTAAGGCCTTATTTGGAGTAGATAAGGATGCATGTAAGACTGTTACATCGGTTTCTGGGAGTGTTCTCAGTGAGATAAATTGTTCTTCCTCTCGAGATTTGAAACAGAAAACATTTTACTATTACGTATTTGTTTGTCAACAAGGAGCTCCTTCTTTATGTAGTGGACATCTATGCACCTAAAAGAGTTAGATGTAATTATTTGCCTGCGGTCTTATCGTTTATTAAATGAAGATCTCAAAGCAGTTCTGATGAAATTTGTTGACGGTGAGATTTAAGGTTAATAGAACTAATAGTGTAGACGCTGGCGCCTCTAAGCTTCAGCAAATAAACCTAAACCACCTCTCCGAAGATAGATCAAGAATTAACCCCAATAACAGCCACAAGTGGCAACAAGAGGCTTTCAGACATGAATGGGAGTCAGACTTAGACACCAGAGGATTTAAACCCTTGATGTTTGTACGCATGTGAAAAAGGGAATGACTGAACCCCTGTGGTGACAGGCATGCTGCACATTCCCTCACTAGCTGAAGCCTCGACATTAAAGATGCACAATTAGTGTGTCTCCGTCTCTTTGTACTCTATTTATTAGACGAAATGATGGTGTGGAAATCCGAAGAAATAATCAGAGATCTTCCTGCTGGTTTCAGATGTATTACCAAAATGTTCCTTTGATCAAAGAGTTAGCAAAGTGCTGTGCAAATATTACAAACTGCAGCAGTGTGATGAGGAACATCGTAATCTGACGAAGATGTCAGCTCCGTTCGAAAAACACAGCATCATGTGTCAAAAGAATGTCTGAATCAAAAGTAGTAGCACTTAAATTCAGATTAGTGCTTACGGACTTTTGATCTGACCTTGGGCAAGATCACATGAAGTAACCTAATATAGTGTAATGTAAGCACATTACACATAATGTAAGCTAATGCTGCACCGAACCATTGTTTTTGTATCTATCACTACAATCTATGCACCATTTTATTATTATCATTATTAATGCATCAATATATATGCTGCAGGGTTGGTTAGTTTGTTGTGTGTATCTTGTATCTGCAATGACAATAAAGTATCTCTTTCTATTTATATCTATTTTGCACACTAATAGATATGCTGAGATGATATAAGCCCTATAAATCATCTTGATTTCTTTTTAAGTCTGTCACGTGAAAAAAAAAATAATCAAAATTTACCACATTTCATTACTAAATGTTGTGCATAGTAAGACTTCTAGACTTTCCAAAGACAATTGAAGGATATGTAATAAATAATTAGAATTATGTGTAAAGATTGATGATGATGAATCTTGTATCGATGTGGCTATGGTCATAAAATGGCCCGATCTGATCTGAATCTGATACAGAGATCCTTCCGTGAGCGTGACCCTTCCTGAACCACCGGGGACCGTCATGACACCTTCAGCAGCAACGACTGCACACTAACCAGAGATCCGTCTCACTGTGGTGGATTTAAGCCCATTGTTCTTTACAGAACAGACTCAGCACCTTCACATCATACGTTTTGTGAACATGAGGTGCTCTTTTCCGTTCTCGCCACGGCATCTCAATGGGGTTGAGGTTTGTTCTTTAAAAAGGTCATTCCAGACATTAATTTACTTCTTTTGAGAAAGTCAGAGTTGGACTTACTCTTCTAAGTGGGATCTTTGTATTACTGCATGACCCAGTTGCTCAACTCACAAACTGATGACCTGACATTCTCTCTCAGAATTGTATGGTAGAGAAGCAGAATTCTTCTTTGCTTCATTTATGCGTCCCCACAACGTCACACCATCACCTCCATCATCCAACGCAGGAATCATTTTTCTTTTTGTGGAACGCTGTGTTTGGTTTCCTCCAGTAGTAAGTGGACCCTTGTCTTCCAATCATTTCAACTTTCGTTTCATCACTCAACAGAATGTTCTGCCAAATCCTCAAAGGGTCATGAAGGTGCGCTGTGGCAAAATTCAAATTAGCCTAAATGTTCCCCTGGGTTAGCGGTGGCTTTTGTCCCGCCACTCTCTCTAATACGCTCTCTACTCAAATACTGCCATCTTTAAGACTTAGACATATCTTTATTAATCCCCAGCAGGGAAATGTACTCGTTACAGCAGCCGGCTGCAGGACGCACACACACATATAATGAAAGGGAATATAAACACAGTAGAAATATAAGCAGGGAGAAAAAGAAAATAGGCAGAGTCTTTCAAATATGGCCGTCAAGAACACCGACCTGCAAACTCTTGGATATTTCCTTCTCTTAGGGTAATTTTGGATGTTTGGATACTTCATTTGAAGATAATGTGTCCCAAGCACTTTGAGATTTGATCCAAATGTAAAGTGCATTATAAATTAAATGTATTATTATTATTATTATAAATCCCTAAAATTGGTTCAAATCTAATCTGCCCAGGTATATTTCAACCACATTCTTCCTCATCTCATCTGGGATATCTTTTGATTTTGGTATAGTGTTCTATTGGTGAGACACAGGAAACAACTTTGGCCTCTAATTCAGATAAAAAGTGTTTTCAAACAGTCCCAGTCAGTATTAGATAAGCTTTTTCGTTCAATAATACAATTATCTTTTAAGACCTACATTTTTATATTTTCTCAGGTTGCGTAGTTTTATATAATTTTATTTTACGATCCAACACAGTTCAGTGAGCTGTATATGAAGAGAGCATTAATCATATTCACAGCACTGTATCAAACATGGCATCTGTTACTGCCTCCATTGGACTTGTTCACATTCGTATGATAGATCTTGGTTGAGAATAGCCCAGTTCTCTAAAGGTACCATGAAATCATGTTTCGGCGCGGTAATGATCTGCGTTGAGGGTTTGGTGGAGAAGCATATGATCACAGGTGGGTACTGCTGTGAGACGTTTGTGAGCCAGTATGAAAAAGGGCAAAAGATGTCACTGCAGATGAAATGCATTTCTGTTTCATCAAAACGAGCTGACAAGAAAAAAGAAAATATGGCAGTGCACCCATGAAGGATAATCCATCAAAAATGTGTTATTTTAATTAACTGTAACTACTCAGACAGACTGCAGGGTCAAGACTGTACTCCTTTGTACGCCTGAATTTTTCCTCTCTGCACTGTTATGATCAGCCTCTCTCCTTCAGATGGAGTGTGTAGCCTCCTGGGAGACTCAGAGGACAGGCCCTCTCGCCGTGTGAAATAGAATTTGTTACCGAGGAAGTGAGCGAGGGGGCAGAGGCGGCAATAGCAGGAGGTGGGAAGTGCTATATGGACTCTGGCTCGGCTTACTGATGGCTCCTTGGAGTCGGAGTTAAGCACGAGGCAGAGGGAGAAAGACAGGTGCAAAGAGAGGCAGCCAGAAACAATGGTGGTAGTTAGGTTTATTGATAGGGCCTTGGAGGCAGGTGGAAAGGTGGAAGGAGAGGGAAAGAAATTGAGAGAGGTGGTAGCTGTGGAACACCGTATGTTTGTGGATCAGGCGATGGCGTCATTTCTGAGATTACACGTAAACATGACTACCTCCATGAACTCTTTGATTCATGGATTACTTGGCAGGAGCACACAGAGTTTACCACAAACTGAATAAAGAGTCTCCATTCCAGTATCGTAGTGTTCGTTACAAATGCTAATATGTAACACTCTTCCCTAGTCGGGCTTTTACACTACAAAGAGAATAAAGCTGTGCGTGGGTGGGTACGTGTGTGCGCTTTTAGTGTGTCTCACCCGTAGCCCCGCTGTGGCAGACACTCCAGGATGTCGTAGCAGAAGCTGAGCTGGTCATCTCTCTCACATCTGTAGATGCACTCCAGAGCGACCTTCATCAGCTGGTCTGGGTCCCCGATGATCTTCTGCTGGCACTAGAGCAGAGGAGGGTGTGTGTTTGTGTGTGTGTGTGTGCATGTGGGATTGTGAGTAAAGACAAGACTGACTCCAGCAGTACATTCACACTGAGGCAGTGTATGTTTTTCTCTCTAAACGTTCCTGCATATGCGTCGCATGTTTCCCAATAGCCAGGAGACCTGTCCTTGGCTTTGCCCTCACAGTGTCATAAATATAACATTTACAGCGCAGGGAGACGACGGCGGCCCTGACACGGAACAAACGGATGGAGAGAGTGTGTGTGTGTGTGTGTGTGTGTGTGTGTGTGTGTGTGGTTGCCCAAGTGTGACCCCTTGTGTTGGTGTGTTGTGGGATACATACATCAGGTCTGGAGTGCTGGAAGATGATGAGGGGCATGGTGAGGTCTCGCTGAGCCAGGTCCACCACGTACTCTCTGAGCAGAGATTTCGCAGCCCCCTCTTCTCGTCCCTCACATCGGTGCAGGAACGGCACCATCCATTGGAAGATGTCTTTTACGTATCGCTCAGTGCAGGACTGTTGACAGATACACATTGGCTTTAAGACACTGACATGAAAAGCTGCTTTACCCACTAGTAAACCTGCTTACAACCTGTAAAGCTTTTTTTTTTTACAGTCAAATAATGTCAAATCATGACTGCAGGTTTTAGAACTGGTCTCAAATACTGATCATGTCGGAAGAAAAAGAAATCTCAGTAAATGAATTGCCCAGGAATATGTTAGGGGGAAATAGCCTAAAAAAGAGACATTTAAAATCTGACGTATTGATACAGCTTTTTGTTTTAATATTTCAAGAACAGACCAAAGTACTTAAAGGACATTTCTAGGAGACTGCGCCATGCATTTAAACATGAATATCGACTATAGCAGAGAGAGTTTTGGGTTGAGTTGTGCTGTGGGTTGTGTGGGTGAATGTTAAGTTGATGCAGGACTTTGGCCTCGCCTTGCCACCGTTCTGAGTGGTGTTACATATTTACGAGAGCAGCAATGGGGAAAATGAGATTCCAAAATATTCACATGCTAAATACAGATTTTTAACATTTTGTTTTGTGCCTGATAAAGGAAAACAGCAGAGGGAGATTTTACCTTGACGAGTTTGGTAAACATTCACAGACGCACACACACAACATCAACAGAACATAAACAGAACACCAGTCCAAACAGCATGACAGTCAACAGAATTCGCTGGCTGCCCGCCTCCGTGGCAGATCTGACTGTTAGCTGGAGTAACTGATGCAGGCAGTCATTAGCTGCGAGTTTAAAGGACACCTCTTATGATGAACTCCGGTGGGACTTTGTTGTAGTAGCGCCTGTAGACGAGCGTTCGTTGCTCTCATGAATTTAAAAGGAAGATTTACAGTGAGACCCGTCCAGTTTATTTAAGCAGGCGAACCAGATGGACATAACCAGAACGAGCGCTTGTTCCTCGATGGCTGTTTTGAGCAGAAAAACATTTTATTAATCAGACTTCCTTTTGTAACTTTATAATATGAGGAAAAAAAACTTTCATGTCAATGTGATTCCATAACAATAAACTGATACCTGAGATATGAAAAAGACAAAATCATTCCACTTACATTCTTCATCAGTAGGTGGAGCTTATCGATGTCACGTAGCTGCAGCAGATCGTTGAGCGTCAGGCTCAGGTCACTTGACGTCTCGTACACCAGGGTCTCCATTGTGACCAAGTCATCACAGAGGAGCTGTAGTCCTGGGATCTCCCGCTCCTTCCCCAGACGCACCAGAGACAGAGCGCAGTCCACCTGATGGCCACAAAATAAAATATGACAGTGAGACAGAAGAAAAAAACAAAAAAAGTGTGTTTTTTTAATGCCGTGTATCCTTCATTCGCTACTTATAGCTTTGCTCCCCCTCGGCCCTGGCCACCCCCCTAGAAGATTCTTAGGACCGCCCCTGCTCTCAGCTCCAAAGCTGGTCAATACAGAAAAACTTTATGGAGTCATTTTCCAAATTTCCAAATGTTTGTTAGAGTGTTAATAATTTTGCTGCAGCCAACAAGTGTTATCATGATGATGTGTAATTCTATCAAATATTAGTTCCTGTTGGACAGACAATGGAAGAGTGTTGACCATGGTATTCCTCTCTGCTGGAATAAACCTGTCTGCTCACAAACTAGAGGGGCGCCCACTCTGGACCTTCTTTGAATCATATGTTGACGTTATAATTAACATGCCAGGCCGCCTGAGCGATAGAAAACCGATAAGTGTCGTCACCATTCACATTTTGTTTAATGATGCGTGCACCATGCCGCTCCTGGACAAGACGCCGCCCTGGGCAACCCCCCATTTCGCCCATAGCCAAATTTGCCACTGACCTGAGGTCTGTTGAAACTGTTATTACTTAAGATGGCCTTCAGTTAAGATCATATCAGTGGCTCCTCTTGAACTTCCTTCCCTCACCTCAATGGCCCCATTATTAGAGAAGACAGAGGGGCCCCCTACCAAAATTAAAGTTCTGGTCAAGACTGACCTCCATTGAGATGCTGTGGCAGGTCCTAAAAAGAAGAGTTTATTCTCACAAACCCTCCACAGTGGAGGATGAATGGACTAAACGTCCACCAGAGTGACTGATCTTAGCTATCACAGTTTCAGTTTCAGATGTTCCTGGTAAAGGTGACATTACTATTAAGTTCTGTCCTCTGACTCATTCATGCTGTGGAATTTAGATATTGGACAGTCTTTTGTACTTATTCAATCAAATTTATAATTTAAAACTTGGATTTTGTTAATACTTAAGACTGTTTAATTTGTGTGAGAATATTTGAATATCCACCACACATTCAGAATGAAATGTTTTTCAAGAGATAATAACCTGCTATTAATGGCCAATCATGGATATGTCCCCTCCATCGGTTACCCAGGATTCATCAGGATAGAAGCTGTTTTCTTGAAACGATTTCATGCGACGGACAGTGTGTGCGTGACCTTTTGGAATAAGAACCTGCTGGGTCTTTTGTGTAATGGCGCAGATGGCAGAAATGCACCTACGGTTTCTGCTACAGGAGGATCACTGCGGGTGATGTTAATTAATACGTCTGATCTCATCTCATGTATTTCCAACACTCGCACGACATCCGCTACCTTTTTATTTATTTATATAAACCCATGGGGGTTAAAAAACAACCCATCCCTCCTGGTGATCTACCAGCAGTCTGTTATCAGACAGGCACTGCGTCCGACCCAACTCACATTCTCCACCTAGAGTTCCAACTTTTACCATTATGTATATATATATTTATACCCATATATATGTGGGTGTATGTATGTGTGTGTATGTGGATACATGGACTGTATGCATATGTGTGGGTACACATATGTTTATATACACATGTGCATGTGTATACGTGCGTGTGTCTAAATATGTGTAATCATATGTGTAGGTGAATGTTATGTATGTAGCAGGTTATATGTAATATTGGTTTCAGGGATATAATTGCATGTTTTCTGTTTTGTACTTAAAGTATATCTTATCTTACCCGAGTGATGTTTTTTATGATCCGGCCGCTCCAGTCTGCTGAACGCAGTCAGCGGTCATGACTAAAGCCATCACACGAGGATGAGCATCTTTATTTTAAATGGAATTCCTCATGTGCGGTGTTGATTCCCTGTCACACCCAAAATGTATTTATTAATTAAGAGACTAAATATAACTCCTTTTCCCTTTGCAGCATACTTTTGTAAACCGTTGAACTAGCAAACACTAATTGGACATTCCCTTTGTGCACTTGATTGATTGATTGATTGAAAAACTGCTGATTTGGTCATTGAACTGGTATGTGAACAAAAAACAATATCCTAACTGACGCCAAAACAAATAATACACGCCAGTCAGTAATATTCAATTATTAGTCTTTGGGGGGGAAAAATAGAAGCTTTGAATTTCCTGCTGCGATGAAAGTCCATCGCTAAGACCGAGAAGATCGATATCCGGCCACCTATGCACCAGCAGCCCGCCTGGCCAATTGATGCTCAACCACATGTGGACGCCAGCCAATCAATAGCAGAGGCCGCTGGTCCATGCAGCGATGATTACTTTCTGCCCTCCCTATGTAGAGCGAAGGCCTTTGGCGTAACGGTTAGCACAGCATATCCCACGTATGCAAACCCGCAGGGTCCCAACACTTGTCATTCCCAGCTTATCCCAACTAATTCCCTGCTGAATGAGTAATTGCACGCCTTCATTTATAACATGCACATACATGCAGAGGGAGAGAAAATCCAAATCATCTCCAGTCCACGCGTGAGCAATTAGACGCAAGTGAGAGAAGATTATTGATCTCACTGTGGGTAAAGACCCTCCCTGTTCACTCCTCCCCTCACATGCTCCCTTCTCCTGCCCACATGAGAGATTCCTCCGCCCACCACAGACAATTCAGACATTAAAATCTCCCATTTTAATTACAACCTCGCCTCCCCTAGTCACTCGACACCCTCAAACAACTCCTATCCTTCCCTTCATTCCACCTTCCTCTCAGAAAACCCTTCAGATCTGTGTTAAGCTTAGGTGTAATTCTCTTTAACTCTTTACACTCAATCTCATCCATCTTTGTCTTTTGTCTCTGTCCTATTTCAGCCTTTTCTCCAAAACTCGGCGACATATCTCTCCCATTTTCTCTCCTCTCTCTTCCCTCCTCTCACAATAAGGCTGCAACAGTCACCATGATTGGCCTCCTTTTGAACTTGCCAGATCTGGCTCTTTGCCACCCCCTCATTCTATGTCATTTTGTTGCAAACAGAAGCTCAAACAGCTTTTCAATTTTAGTTTTCTCTATGATTTCCCTTCCTTATCGCCGACAGCTCTTTCTGTTACCTCAACATCTCTTATACCTGTTATTACCTACTTTATTTGCGTGTACAATACACTGTAAGCTCACTTGGTTAAGCACTGGCTCAGCTCCCATCTCCTTTTTTCTTTCTTTCCATTGCTCTTCCATTCTCTGCTTTCTCAAAACCCATCTCTGAGTCATCTTGTCAATCTTCCCATTCAGCGCCTCGCTTCCTGCGGCTCTTGACCGCTTTTAAACGCTCCAGCTTCCTCTGATGTGCCTCCTTTTAATCAAACCCTATTAAAACAATCTCCCAAGCATAAACACGGCCAAATGAGGGATGAGAGGAGGGTGCAAATGGGAGAAAACAAATGAGATGAAAAAGTAAGGAGAACAGGAAGGAAGAAAAGGAAAACATAAACAGTCTGAGACTCAGCAGAGAGGCTTTGGTGTCGCTCTCTGCTGAGTCCCTGTGAGTGTGAAAGAGAAAAAAGAACATGGTGTAAAAAGAAAGAAGCACCAGAGTTCCCCAGAGGCTTCTGGAGTAACTTGTGAAAGAGTGAAAGGAAGATGAGGCTAAATTAAAGAAGAAACAAAGGGAGAGAACGATACGAGTGGTGCTGAAAAATTCCTTGAGATTAACAAAGGCTTCTTTTTACACCTATCCGCTCAATCTCACTTTCCTTCACTCTAGAGGATGATGAAAGGTTGATTCCCCAGTGGTCTTTAAAAATGAGCAATGGACCCCCAAATCCCTTCTCCTCCATCGTCCTCACACCCAGTAAAGGGATGGAATTGAGAAATGAGGAGGAAAGATATGATTCACCCTAGTTAGTTCTTTGACAAAGACAGAGACTTCTCCGACAACCTTGATCCGCCACTGTGAAGGAGGTGGAGGGGACACAGCTCTAATGTGGACGGTGTAGGTGGAGACAGTGGGCAGGTCTGGCAGAAACATCCCATTACTCCCCATAACAAGTCCTATTAAGTCCCCTTTCTCCGTCACAGTGACAGAACAGTTAACAGCAGATTTGTTTACTCTTCATTAGAGGTCCATATGGCCAATATGATAATGTCTGTCATCACAGATCGGATCAAAGTGACCTTTACTGATGGAAGTTGGCAACATTGCCTCAGTGTATCACTTTTTCCTGTCCAAATCAAAAGATGTGTGTAACGGCAATAACCTTCTCCAGATGCTGTTGTCCTGTTAGGGGTTTTAATCACGTAGAAGGACTGTGAGCACTGCTTCACCACCACAAATAGACTTTTCTTCAAACCGGCGCTGATGCCGATCACTAACAAAGCGCTGATAAGTTAATTTACTAGGTTAAAGTGACAAATAACTACAGCTGCAGAGCAACTATACACAGAAGCAACCGGTTCAAACGGCCCTTCCTCCCCGCTTCAATTTCATTATCGAACAAAGAGCCCAGTTCTCACAACGATTTTATCATAAATGTTGTCTCAGGTCCATTCTTCACTAGGATAAGGTTACACACTTGTGCAACATAATGTGCAACATATAATGGGCAACATACAATCTTCAACATATAATGTGCAAACCTATGATGTGCAATATATGATATCAATCAATACATCTGTGATCTTCTGCTTTGTTCTGAACCATCCAGACCTCGCAGGTCCGTTAGATGTTGCCTTTATTTAAAAAAAATACAGTAGTATACTGTATTTAGTCCTCTACAGTAGTGTTGAGGAAAACAATAAATGATGTCTGAGGTTGAGAGGGCTTTTTGACTGCAGTGCTGCTCAAGGCAAATTTAGGCAAAGGGACAATATAGTTCATCTTATCTTATACTAACTATGGATGCGGTAAAAGTGTCTTGTTGTCGGGTCTAATGAATCATTCCTGCAGGAAGTAAAGTCCTGGAGAACCTGTCAAATGTAGGTGTTCATACCTGTTTGGAGCAGGATTCAATATCCTTCGCCCTGCTTTGGTACCAGTCGGTCAGAATCTCGATGGCGGGCGTGACTGAGCGGAACCTCAGCCGCTCTGGAGTTTCCTCATACAGGAAACTATCGTCTTCCAATAAGTTCTGATCGAGCGTAGCTCTGACGATGACACGGGAGGGGGGGAAACACACAAAAGGTCATGTTTAGTTATTATCATCAACATGAGCGCTGCTGTTCACATTCAGGCCATCCTGAATTAATCATCCTACAGGTATATAAGCAGTTTCGGATTATCAAAATGAAAATATTACAATTCCCACGGTTCATTATTCATTAATTAATCAATAATGTTGAGAGTCACCAAGATTCAAGACTAACTTTATTTTAATTCAGAAAACCGGACTGTTGCAGAGCCGATTTTAGTCGTCTAACAAAAATACAGAACATCCACAGCGTTATCCTTTCTGGAGTAGGATATATGTTTATAGTAAGAAGGGAAAAGAGGGGGAACATAAACAGGAGAGAGAAAATAGGACTCAGGATATATGGAGTGTAGAGGACAGAGCGCATCATGAACACAATCACACTAAACACGGCTGGCTTCACAGAAACTCTGTATCGCAAATTCACCTTGCAATCCCTGAACACTGGTGCCGCAGTAGCTAACTGTTATGATAACTTTGCACCAAAGAGCAGTAAAACGAGCTCGCTCAATAAAATTGTAAATGAAGCTGGCTTCCCCACAGAAGCAGGCAAATAGCATAAATTGGCAGCGAAACAGGATTTGGTATTAGTTTATTATGGCTCTGTTTAACATTTAGATGAGGGGACGCCTTGTTTCGGTTGACGTAATGATGCAAGGACGAGAATCTGGCTTATTTCTTCTGTGCTGCACCATGAGAGGCGGCACAATCAATGGGGGAATGGAGAGTAGCTGCAAAATCTCGGTTATACAAGTTTGGTTCACGATGAAGACGATGTCACTGAGTTCCCGATAAAGGTTTTGCCATTTTTTTACCTGCATTCCTCGGCCTCGCACCAGTCCATCTCACTGTGCCTTTGCTCGTCCCATGGAATCAGCACCAATTCACCTGTGTCACCCAAGCTGATGGAGTAGAGGGCAGTAATAAACAGAATAAGAGAAGGAGGCAAAGGCAGAGAGAAACATAGAGGGAAAGGAGAAGAGAGGAATTCAGAATTAGAGGGAAGATTTGAGCAAAAAGCAGGAATCAAAGTGATAAATTTACTGTCTCAAAATAATCATAGACATAAATTAGAGCGGTGAGACACAGCAACATGTGAGAAATGGAGAGAGTGGAGAATAATAAGGTAAGAATGTGTGGAGGAACAAGTCAGAGCACAACAATAAACAATGGGAAAGAGTTGCTGTTGTGCCTCAGCTGTAAATAACGGGGGACTTTTATTTTGTAAATGCCAGGTTGATCCTACGCTTTACTTCGCCCCGCTCTCCTTGAGCGTGACAGGTCTGAGGAAGATAAATAGCCAACACACGGGGAACGAAACCAAAGTGAAGAATGGCTCCGTAACCTGACGTGTCAGCACTGACAAAACTCAGGCGCTATTACGCACGCTCAAAGATGTATGCGAACGCACAGGCGTCCAGACGCGGGGACGAACACAGGCGCCTCTTATCTCTTATTGAAGAATTAATGCGGTTCTTCTTCTTATCTATTTGTCGGTACACAAAAAAACATGTACTGCGGCTGTAAAACGCAAGGCGCAATTGCAGGCTACAAATCATCTATAGCTCTGGAGCGGTTAAAAGCAGATTGTAACGTACGTCTCAAGACATAAATTCTATCCTGTCACCGAAGACATAAGAAGTGTCCAAGCAGGATGGAAAAATAGGAAGAGTTTTTAACAACACTGTGGCAGAAGTTCATCCTCCATAATTCAGATTCTTGACACATGAGAACAGGAAGTTCCACCTCCTTTTGTTTCCCATCAATCCCACACTCCCGGCTCGTCCTCGCTCATTAGTGATGGTCAGGTTTAGAGAGGGGAAAGTAAACATTGTTAGAGAAATTAATTATTCCACACTGCTCCGCATATCTACATCATATCAATAAGAAAATGGAGATGCAAAGCAAAGTCGGTGCTGGCATTTTAGCGTATTTTTCTATCTGCTTGGACAAAGTAAGAGTAGTCCGTCCTCCATCCCATGTCTTGAGGTCCCGTTACAGATCTGATCAGCATTACGGGGGAATATTTTCTCATTCCAGTGAACTGAAGTATATATACAGAGAAACCCCTGACAGATGGCTTGAGTCAACTCCTTCTGCTGCACTGTAGGAGTGAGCGCTGCTGGGAGGAGCAGTTGGTGTTCACAGGCTGGGGTATAATGGGAAGCTGCCCCACAGTGGCAGAACCATGAATGGATGCTCACTGCAGAGCCACAGCTGCCTGACCTCAATACAAACTCAGATTTATGCTAATGAAGGGAGCGACGTGGAAGTTGTCGGAGCGGTGTATCTATTTTCACTTTTTCAGCTGAGGACTCCAGAGGACTTTAGTTTGCGTGATACGTGATACGTGACATGCAAATACCGTCACAGGTAGTCTATGAATAGTCACAAATGGTGGTGGTGGTGGTGGTGTTGGGGGGGACTTTGATGGGCAGCTGCAGTCATTGCCACTCGTATTCTAACATTTTGTGGTGTTCAAGCGTTTCCATGTAAATATTCCATGACTGGTTTTTTCCAGTGTCAGCCCTTAAATTATACCTGTGTGTACAAATATAGAAATACGGGTATCGTTTTGTACCAAAGGTATAAAGTGGGCCTCAAGGGTGAAAACTGTGGATCTTTGTTTAATATTAAAAAGGTACAAAATCATTTTGATTTGACTTCACTTTGATTTCTTTTACAGTGTGTGTGCGTGTACATTTAATGTAATGTAGGACACACCCATCAGCTATGATGTTATAACAACTGTCTATTAATGTCTCGGTGCTCCTTATGCCACATAGACAGTTGAGGCGTGAACCACCCGTGACCTCCATGTCCCTGCAGTAATTCAATGCTTCACAAAGTGAATTGTTGGAGCAGGAAATCATTCCAGTCCAGTTTACAAGAACGGCCACTGTTTGTTTTCCAATAGTATTACAGCTTTAATTGTTCATCTTTACTTGGAAGTTGGAAGCTACCTCTTTAAGTCCACAGCATAATATGAACAGGAAATATTAACTACAGCTTCACCCTTTATAATGAAACAACAGGAGGGAAGCTCTTTACATTAGCTTTAAGCAATGTGTGATTCATTGACTGGACTCCAGCGCCATCCACACCCGTGCTTTAACTAACAGAACCTCAGTTCTGATTAAGGCAGGCATATTTTTAAAAATGATTTATTTGAAAATCAAGATTTCTTTGGATTGTTTTTTACCTTTAACGATGGTCTGTGTGTGTGTGTGTCTGTGTGTGTCTGTGTGTGTCTGTGTGTGTCTGTGTGTGTCTGTCACCGGGCTTCGGGCAGCAGGATGGTGTACTCATGTGGAGAGGTGGTTTCTGGGAAGTTGTGAAGGATGGCTAGCCGATGCTGGAGGAGTTCTGCTCCGTGGTAGGTGAACAGAAAGTCCAGAGCCTGCACGTTACTCTCCTGCAGGCAGAGAGATAATCCATCAACATCTCTGCTTAATCTTTTCAACACAAATAAAATTCAACATTGTAGCCTTCAGGAATTTCAGATTTATTGCTGGACTGTTCCGAAAGACTGTTTTGTAAACTAACAATGTTAAACTAGACCTACGCTGTCGTCCCCAACAGCAATGGTGTTTTCCCGAAAGGTACCCAATCCCCTGCGTTATACAAGCAATTCCCACTGATGGAACACATCAAATTAAATTTTTAAGTTATGTGCACAGTATTTTTTGTAATAACATTCCCCAAAGTGAGTAAAATTTGTTACAGTACTGTAACTGTTAGAGGAAAATATAATATATACAAGATATACCCCCTCCAGTCGATTCATAAGAACCAAATCTGGACTAAATCGAATCAATGGTTTAGAAGTTATGTCCGGAAAACTGAGAAAAAAAAGGTCCCCCTGGTGAGAAAAATGTGAACTATGAAAGTAAAACATGATGTATACTAGATATAATACAAATAAAATTCAACATTGTAGCCTTCAGGAATTTCAGATTTATTGCTGGACTGGTCCGAAAGACTGTTTTGTAAACTAACAATGCTAAACTAGACCTACCTAGGTCGATTCATACGCACCAAATTCGGACTTAATCGGACCAAGGATTAGGAAGTTGTGTCCACTTATAAAATTTGAAAATGCACTATGACATTTTTTAGCTATCGCGCTAACGGGAGATCCTTCTGGTTAGCGCGATATAAAGGATACTATCAGAAACTGAGGACACGTCACATCTGTGCCGAAGTAAAAGGTAAGACATTAAATTAAGGTGAATGATTTGAGTGTGCGAGTCTCTTACCCTTGCATAGTTTCTTGCTGACAAAACAATATTTTGGCTGCGGAACTTCTTGAAGAACTCTGCATCGTATTTCTGCTCGGCTGCATGAGGACCGCCGAGTATCTCCTGAAGAGTGTGAAGCACAAGATGAAGGGCGAGGCCGGATCAAATTTAGGAGGATGCAATAAACTGATGTTCATAAAAAGAAATGTATGAAGCAGAGGGTTATCGTTTGAGGGAAAATAGCCAGAGTGGGTAGAGAGTTAATCTAAGAAGTGTAGAGGAGGAAGAGGGGGGGGGCCTTCAGAGGATGTATCGACCCGAGGACAAAACCAACACAGGTGCCATTTAACTTTTCTGCGTAAAGCTGTCTTGCCCTTTAAGCTGGCTGCATGTGAGGCAGGTACAAAAGTATGTGCACCCCCATATGTAAGGGGGAACTTTTGCTGCACTGGCCTTCGGCCTGCAGTGATTTATGTGTGTTTGCGTGTATAAAATCTGTGTAGCATCCTCTACGGCCGGATGTGTGTCGGCTTCTTTGTGCAAACGTGTGTGCGAGTCTGATGGATGGCCTCTGAACGGGCCGTATGCAGAAACAGCCAGCCCGAGTCGGGATGATAAAAACCCTAATATCATATTCATAGACAGCCAGAGAAAAAGGGAACGGGGCAAAAGGAATCTGCCAAGCGCTGCAGTTACCATGACAATGTCCGAAGAAAGAGAAAGACGTCATTTCTGACTGCGTTGAATGTCTAACAGTCTAAAATCTCATTCCCCCTCAACTAGAGGATGCATGGCCGTGCTCCTCTGTGATTTATTGTGGCTGAGAGGGCCGTGCTTTCTGACTGTATTCATCATAAATCTGATAGTGTCGAAAAGCTGCGAGTGTCACAAGTTCACCTGGAGCATGTCTGTTTTCACGAATACCTGACGCCATACTCTGTGAGCCTGTATAATCATATTCTCCTCCCTGCATCCTTTTATTCACACGCTTCAAATACATCTCATTCAGATATATTGTACACTTTTCAATATTTCGGAACAAATTCCAGGGGTTAAGAGAGAGTTCTCATCAGAAATATGAAATGTGCATTTAGGGCACAACTAAGCAATAAAGAATCTTTCACAGAAACACAGAATTAGTTTGTGTTTTCTTCAAAAACATACATGAACTTATATTATGGCCCTTTAGTCACCCCGAAATGTCACACAGAGAAACATGGGCAGTGTTTTTGAACCAAATGGTAGATTTTTCAGGTATTAGGTACAAAAGTGAACCTTGGGCTGATAACTGTGGTGATTTGTTTCATTTTAAAGGTACAACATTCTGGCGGATGGTGAAGGCTAAATGAAAGTACTTTTAACAAGGTTAAAGGAAAAGTTCCTGATTCATATAATTTTCTTCTTTTTTTTTTCTTCCATAAAATAGGCTAAAATAGTTGAAAAGAATTACAGAATTTTGTCACAGTTTTATTTTACCATGGAACTTTGTCTTTGCCAACGTTGTTGTCAAGTCAATATGAATATTAACATCTAATATCTCAGAAAACAGAGTTTTACTCTTATAAATCAAGCACAGATTTTGGTTAACAAAAAAAAATAGGTGAGGTAATGGTTGGTCTTTTAATTAAATTTCAGACAAAAACTAACAGTTAGGCAAAGAAGTTTTAAATATAGTTTTGTCACCCCAGCAGAACCTCATTAGGTACCAATGCTATGGTGGTACAAGGTAAAAAGCCCTTAGAGCATAAGCATAGTTTAATTTTACAGTACAGGGATAGTTAATAGTACTCCAAACATATTTACCTCCCTCTAAGATCTCAAAGAGGACTGTTGGGAATCTCATGAGCTCATCTTCGATTCCTAAGACTTTGGTCTGCGACTCCACAGAGTTCCTGGCTCCAAACTAGGCCATCGTCATAGAGTAAGTTAGTAAGTGTCAACTACTGCTAAAGGTGCAGTGTGTATAAGGACTTGAAAAATGCAGCAGAGTTATAGAATTATGTTTTGTAAACAGTGTAAATACAATGTCTTTGCATGGCAACAGTCGATGCGTAAACCTGGACAGAGGACTGAAGCTGGGCTCAAGGGCTAGAGTTTAATCTCTGAAAATAAAAGTCAATCTTCAGCAGAGTTTTTATGATGGCCTCCTTTTTTTTTAAGAATGTTTAGAACAAAACTTTGCTATGTTGCGCTTCACAAAATATAAATAATGTATAGTTTTCTCAGTCATCTTTGGGTAGGGTTGGACAAAATAAATTAGATGTCTCACTGGATCCTTTTTTCACAATTCTATGACTTTGTACATATAACAGATAATAAGATAAACCTTTATTAGTCCCGCAATGGGGAAATTGCAGAAAAACCAAAGAATCAATCCACTATTAGATTTGCAGATGCATACCTCATTGTTAAATCTGTTTCAACTGTGGGAAATGTGGGAATTCAGCTTATGTAATAAGGTTGCGTAAGGTTTGGAAGAGCTAATCCACAGCGATAAAAAAAAGACGAGGACAAAAGAACAAGTGTAGGTTGTTACCTCATATGTTGCCAGCCGGTCCAGGTATGACAGTAGTTTCAGTCGGCTCCGACACAGCTCCTTCTGCTCCAGGGTCAGCCTAGGGGTGTACATGCACACAGATAAACACACGTATGAACAACAGGTCTGCACAAGCACTTCGAGACAACATCTTGATTAACATACAAAACGGCTTCTTGATAACTGAAACGGCATGATCTGTTGAATGTTTTGTTGTTATTACATAAAATCACACATTCAGCTTTGTCAGCACATTTTCCACCATGACTTTACTGTTGATTTACCCTTTCCGGTAAATCAACAAGGACCCATACAGCAGCGCACAAGGCGGTTGATTACGATACCGCACAGTGCCCTCTAGAACTAATCATTTCTCAAGGACAACAAATCAACTTCCTATCACCGCAGGAAGTCTTCAGTTGTTATTTATGGGATGCTGGCTGTCATGAGGTCATTGCTCTGTGGGGAATCAAATACATTTTCCATGTCGTGCAATCACAGTCCTGAAAAGAATTGCTTCGCCACCAATCATCAAGGCACTATAGATGCTGTAGGGGAACTGCATGCATCTCACTCAATGGAAGTGGGCAGCGATGGCCGACCGCGAGTCAAATCAAACACACCTGCAGTCAAATAAAACATTTGTCGACTCCAAGTCGCAAGAAAACAACCAGAGCAGTCCACGGAACTCTTGAAAAACTCGGATCAACCACAGTCTGACCACAGGAGATCTGACCCCATCACCATCGCCTTAATGCCTAATCCCTCATTACAGCATGCTCTATCAGGTTTATCAGGCTTCCTCCACACAGCCGAAGAGAGATTAACACCAGCTCAGCGCACTCAGTAGCACATCAAAGAGTGTCAGCTTAGCACTCATACTAGTGGTAATTACTGCTTTGCCTGTTCAGAGAACAGTACGAAAAGTGAAAGAGAAGGAGGGAGAGGCGAAGAAGAGGAGAAGAGACACGATGCTAGAAGGTATCTCACTCATCTGTTTTCCCCTTGAAGTTCGGTATGGCAGCTCATTCATGAATCCTGATACAAACAAAATGGTGTCAGAAGAGGAAAACGTGGGGAAATTATCTGAGGTTCTACATGAGGTTGGTTAGACTTTTGGTGAGTTGATTACAATGAACGTGAAATCTGACTTCAATTTTGGTCCGACTTTACCTATAATGCAGAAATTACCGACTCCCTCCGGATTACGTTTTATCTAAGGCCACCATCAAATCAAGTGATTTGGAGCTTTTAAAGTCTGTTTAGAGTAGAGGTGTCACAATGTGGCTAATGTTTCCTTTGATCCTTTGTTTCTTCTTTTGGGATGGAGCTGGGGGCTCATTGGACTGGAAAGGGACGCTGAAGTGGAAAGTGCAGGAGACTAGCGGCCACAGAGTATTTGAGAGATACTCAGAGAGTTCGTTGGAGTTGTCAGTAGATTTAGAGGCTGGCACCAACTCAGACATTAATGGAGAAATCTGTATAATTCTTTCCAGGACCTTGTGTACTGTTGTGCCTTGGCGGCAGTTTGCACTCTCTTACTGCTTTTTCTAGTTGCTAACTGTCTCTGAAAAAAAGGTTTTGAGGACGTCTGATTATCTGGCTGTGGTGTCTCTGAAAGATATGTTGAAATTGCGTTTACAAAGTGTGAGGACTGAATTATGCTGTGGTTGCGGATCTTGCTGCCAATGACTGGTTAATAAAAAAAAATTCATTTTTTCCCTTTATTCAACATTAACGTTTTAAGATTGCGGCTTTTATCAACATTTCCACAATATCAAGAAAGATAAAATTGGTCTAATCAAACTAAAATAATCCCCAGACATGGGTGACTCATTATTTCTAGCCCTATGTGCAATGATGATGAAATCCAGATCTGGGAGAATAAAATATATATTTACATGGGGGTAAATGTGTTTTGGCTCACAGCATAGTAACAGAGAGGGGAAGTGACTTGGCACATAGTTTTATTTGGTTTTAATAGTATTAATTGTGATGGCATTGTCTATTTTTCTATATTATCTGTACCCTTATTCATTGTATTTGTACATTTTGTTGTTTTTATGTGTAACTTATGACGTAAGCAGCTGTCTTCTTGCACAGGTCACCCTTAAAAAAGAGATGCGTGATCTGAATGGAATATTTCCTTGTTAATAAAGGTTAAATAAATAAAAAAACAACTGTCATAGCAATAGTCAACATAAAGCTGTGTAATGCTAATTCAGAATCCGTCAAATTGATTTCTTTTATATGTGAAGGTACTTATAAGAGGCTATATCTAACCCAAAGATATATCCAGATCAGGCATTATGGAAAAGAACTCAGAAACTGTATACTATTTACAAACGCACACCCACACTACTATTGACAAACATAGCCGTATTGATTAAAGGTCTTGAAACGTTTCCCTTATTATTATTATTATTGCCGATTATTAATCTACGTCAGCACAGTGGTATTTTGAAAATGGTTAGAAGTAGCTGCTTTTCCACATCAGGGCCGCTGGTCTCGCCTCTAAATTGCAAATCCTGCAGCAGAATTTAAATGAATTTTCATTGAAGTACTGCGTGTACAATATGGGCTGCACTATTTCCCATACAAATGGGCAACCTGTTCGCCCAGCAAAGGGCAGCAGAGCGCTTGTGCCTTCTTAAAGGCTTATATTAACTCCATGAATTACCTTGACAATGAACACACTCACTCAGTGGGGATACGCGCTTCAAAAAGGAACAGAATGAACAGGAACAAATCTGAATGCAAGACGAACGGCCGTGAGGTTTTAGAATTAATGTGGACAACCCGACTGGGCCTTAGCCATTACATGCTGTTTAATGTAAAGAGATTGGACCATGATTGTGTGTTAAAGATATGCACGCAGGTGTTTGTGTGTGCGAGTCTGGGCGTCTGTGTTGGATTTTGAAGGTGCTCACTGCAGACTGTATCACTACTTCATCTCTGCACAAACATCATAAATACGTATCGACTCCATTGGACAAAGATTGAACTGCATAAACAGCCAAACACACACACACTCGCAAATAAACACACACACACAAATTTCTTGTGTGATGAAAGCGATTACCACACAGTGTGAGTGAAAGAATTGGACTGCACATAAGACTGAAAACCCTCTGTTCATGCTTTTTATATGCACATAGAGGCCACAGTAAAAACATTTGAAGTCACACATCCACACACACACTTCCACACAACCGACCAGTAATGAGAGCGCGAATGAAAAAAATGACACTTCAGATTGAGGTCTGAATCTGATCTGATAAGAACACCTTGCAGCAGAGCGCATTCATCCTCAAACTGTCCACACGCACACACATGCACACACACACACCCACACACAATAATGGCCCTGGGTGGATTTAGAATTATATTTTATTAGCCGTACACAGACAGATTAGAGAGAATGGAGATCATAAAACTGTCTTCGTTCAACCAACATCTTTGAGACATGCAGGACGAACCCCACTGAACTGCGGCGCGGCGGTTAAGAATAAAAAGTAATATCCACGTCCTCAGGAAGCCTGTATTTTATGTGATATTACATTGCAGGTTAACTGAATACAAGCACAACACGTAGCCTGTAGGAAGAAAGCTGGTAGCAACAAGAGGAATTAACTTGGGGAAAAAAAGGCCAGAGAAGTAAATTAAGATCAGTGATTTTATTTGTCCCAAACCCTCGTTTGTTGACAGAGAAATAAACATTTCTCCATCTGCTACACGAGATAGAGGAAATCGATTGAGTGGGATGGATTAGCTATTGATAATGTGATTCCCTCCTCCTCGAGAAAGACTCTGGATCGCAATCTTTAAGAGAGATGCCCAATGCTATTTTTCTTCGCTTTTCTTTAACCTAATACCAAATAATATTCAAATTTTATTTTACTGTAAAAGCTGATGATAAAATAAAATCTTATCTTTTGAGAGTCATACACACACAAGTACAATCAACTTCTAAACGATGAATAGAAGATGAATCCGGTGTGCCAGTCAACAGTTACATACAATTCTTGTCTACACACAGGAGCATTACACACAAAAGAACACCCACCCACACACACACACGTACACTCTCACACACTGGTACACACAAACTCACAGACAAACTCAGAGCAGCTGGGATCGATATCAAGCCATTTCTGTAATGATGGTGTAGTTAAAAAGAAATTAAGAGTATTATTATCTGTCCCAGGGTCTTGGCCTCAAAACTACACATGGATCCAATAATGAGGGGCTTCATTGCAGGAACACCCACACACACACAGGTACACACTGGTACAAACACACACAGCGGTACACACAAAAACACACACAGGTACACATAAACACACTTATACATTATAAAAACACATTTTGGGGACAGACGTTGAAGCTGCCTGCACCTCACCTCAGGAATAAAGGCAGGGATATTGAAAATTGTCAATTGATGTATAATTTCATTGGAGGATTCTTTCGGTACTTCAGACGCTATCGATCAGGTCCTCCCTCTTATCTTTATCTACCATGGACTACAAGTCCAGTAAAAAGCCAAATGCTTTCATTTAATAATGGATTCAAGCAAAAAGGCAAGAGGACAAATTAAAACCGGGGAAGTGAGGCAACAATTTCACAGGAGCTCATTATTACAGCGTTTGTGCTCCTTCTCACTCAGATGCAGGAAGGAGGCTCGCTGGTTTAGTGTCTGATGTGGGAAGAACATCAGAGATGATACAGGACACTACACCTACGGGGCTTCAGATACTTGGACGCACAATGTTTGCTTGCATTAACGTACTTCTGGGTATGTACAGCTTGTTAAATGTTCACGTGTGTTTGTGTGTGTGTGTGTTTATATATACCTTCTTGGTGCACACAGCGTTTTCTGACACAGCGGGTAGGAACTCATCTTCAGCTTACGAGTGTTTGTAATGCATGGGGAAGTTTGCGTGTGCGCGTGCCAGTATGAGAGGTGATTAGTGATCACTAAAGGGTTTTTCATTAGTCCTTCCCTGGGCACTCAACAACAAAGGCATAAATTACCTCAAGCAGATTAACTCATTTCCACCAATGCCGTCTCCTTCATCCTCATTAATATCCCTGCCGCTATGATTTCCTCTACGGGGTGTAACCCAATCAAACACTCACTGCATTCAGTGCATTTAAAGCATTCTACCCCATTTCATGATTGTGTCCTTGTTTGAATCTTAAATACTTTCACCACAATCTCCTCTTCACTTTATTTTCAAATAACTGAGGTTCAGTCACCTCACACATCATTACAGTTGGCGCTGTGAATAGTAATGATTTAAGTCAAGCTCTCCCAACAACAGGCGACGGACGACCTGCCGACAAGGTGACCCACCTAACGAGCCAGTGAATTCTGAAGTTCTGTGAAAATGATACACTCTTTTGAAATGTAGTATTAAGACGGAGAAGAGTCACTAGAGACACGATCACTAAACTGTTTATAATGGGGAGACACTTGAACAAGTTTTGAAACAATACAAATGATCATTCAAAGGACAAGTTATGCAAACTTGTCGAAAATGAAAAAAGGGATAGTAGATTATCAGTTAGGGGACGATTAAATGGAGATCCAGCTAACCATCCATTTTCTTCCGCTTATCCGGGGATAAGCGGTGGCAACCGGCTAAGAAGCAATTTACCAGATATCCCTCTTGCCAGCAAAGCTCTCCAGCTCATCCTGGGGCATCCTGAGGCGTTCCTGGTCTAGAGAGGATATCTAGTCCCTCCAGTGAGTTCTTGGACTACCTCGGGGTCTTCTCCCAGCTGGACTTGACTGAAAAACCACCAGAGGAAGGCGTCCACAGAGGCATCCTAATCACACAGCCGAACCTCCTCAGGTGGCTCTCCTTCAAGCTCTCTCCGGATGTCTGAGCTCCTCACCTCATCTCTGAAGCAGAGCCCAGCCACCCAACGAAGGAAGCTTATTCCTTTTTGTCCTCAACCTCATTCTTTCGGTCACTACCCAGAGCTCATGAACATAGGCAATGGTTGGAGCGTAGATGGGCCGGTACATTGAGAGCTTTACCTTTTGTCTCAGCTCTTTCTTCACTACAACAGACCAATACATCGCCTGAATTACTGCTGATGCACCAAACTTCCTGTCCATCTCCCGGTCTATCCTCCCATCAGTTGAGACCAAGACACCTAAACTCCTTTGCTTGAGGCAGCAACTCAACCCCAACCCTTAGCGGACAGTCAACCGTTTCCCTGCAGGGAACCATGGCCTCAAATTTGGAGGTGCTGACTCTCATACCGGCCACTTCATACTCAACTCATCTTCTTTTTCTTTTTTTTTTTAATTTCTAGTCATTTTGAAATGTGCAATAAATCTTAATTTTCAGCACAACAGTCCACCTTTTCTTTAAAGTATGTTTGATTGCCAGCGGGCAGAAGCAGCCCTTCTCCTTAGGCACACTGAGCTGTTTAGATGCTGTTCTGCTTTTCCAAGGACCTTGTGAAGCAGCAGCGCCTGTAGAGATTAGTCTCTGCGCGATCGGTCTTACAACTGTGCAATGCAAAGGGTTCAGTGAGGTTGTTCACAGATACAGTGGTTACTTTGAGTTGGATTTGTTAACGTACTGACAAAGGCATTGCTAGCACTTTGATCCTGAGTTGATAGAAAGTTTACTAAGTCCACCATAGAAGTGTAGAGTGTTAGCATTCTAGCCTTCATTAATGAGCGCAACTAAACTGTGTTAACTTACATTCACAAAATGTACAGCTGGCATTGATGAATATCGGTAAATGGTTTGATGTATTTTTTCTTAAACGAGTTATGCGAAAATAGAAACTTTGACCTGATGATCACAGCCCAATCAGGGGATTTAAAACATTACAATCCTCAGGGGACCATAAATGTCTGTTCAAAGATTTCATGGTAATCCATTCTTCAGTTGTCAAGACATTTCACTCTGAAACCAAAAATGTGAACCTTCTGGCTCTGCAAGACAGGAAATCACTAGAGTCTAGAGAGACTAGATTGGATTAGAGGTGTACCGATTGCAATTTTCTTGTTCAATCACCAATCACAAATTTTTATAAAGCCCGATTTTGGACGATTTCAATTTCGGTAGGGCACGGAATCGGCCATACCGAACTGACTGATGGCCAATCAGTCACCGATCACATCAAAATAAGCACCACGGCCGACCGATCAGTGCATCTCTAATTAGGATACAACCTCTGGTGCTTATTAATAATTGTGCAAAATTTGGCACCCAATTAGTAGACATTGGCATAATTTGCCGAATATGTGAAAAATTTGTCTTACTGGTGAGACTCCAGCAAAAGTCAGAGAATCAGCAATATCAACGCAGTTCATTAACAAGGGACTTTAAATATCTGCAGATAAATTCATGGAAAGTTAGTCATTAGTTGTCAAGATATTTCACACTGAATCACAAAGGTCGACCTCCCAGTGGCTCTAAAGGAAACTCTAGGGGATCACAATAGTAGGATGGCTTTTTAAATGTTGGTACAAAACATTACGTCGATCCATCCCATTTTTAATATAACATAGTGGTGGACTGAATGATAATCAGGAACAACATTGTCATTCCTAAAGCCATGCCGCCAGTAAAAAAGGAACACCATCCTTTTTAAGAATAATATGTGTTTTCTTCCTCATTGCGGCGAGGCAGATGTTTTCCAAATACGGTTGGGTCCTTCTACTGAAGGTTGGTCTATGTAAGTAGTAGACAGCTATGGTGATTTTGTTTTAACAAATCCTCTTGTCTGTGAATTTAAAGAAAATTGGTAGGATTTCTCTCTGCTTTGCCTTTGGAATCGACTTGCTGTCTGATTAAATACCAGAGCTGAACAGCTTACGGCCTGACGGCGTGCGTACCTGCTGAAGTCGACCTTGGCCAGCAAGTCTTGTCTCTTCCTGCTTTCCCTCTCTTTCATCTCCTGCTCCACTTCATCTGAAAGAATGTCTTCATATGGCAGGTCGTCAAGGTCAACATCGCCTGGCATGATAAACCTGGGACATGGCAATTCAATTACATACATGAGTTAATGCAGAAGGAGCCTGAAGTTGATGAGAAGGTGATAAAGGAAATTCATATTCAGATCTTTATTCATGCAAGTATTGATTCGATGTTTGCTTGTGTATTTATGAATGCCCTACCTGCCCCCATCTTCCCTGTTTCCTATGGCTATGAGAGCTTCCAGGTCCGTTCCTTTCAGGCCGTACTGCAGCAGCTCCTTGGCCGCATCGACATTCTCCGGGACGCGCTCCACACACTCGTGCAGCACCCATGAGCGCTTGCAGATCTTGCTCTTGGGATGCGGGGAATGGAGGGGAGGAAATGAGTTCAGAGGAAATGATGGGATAAAATGAGATACAGAATTAGGAGGGAAGGGTGTGAAAATTTGCAACAAATTGGTAAAAATGATGCGTGAAATAGAGTAAGGAGGTTGTGCCGCACTTAAACATGAGCTGTAGCCCTACTCAGCCACCCACATATACTGACATCTAATACACTGTGATAAACACCCAAGCTGATACAATTCTTCATCCGTCTCTCCTCTTAACCACCCCTGCTCCGTTCCTCATTTCTTCACATCTCTTCTATCTCTTACCAGATAATCTTGTATTGAGGCAATGCTGACGGTGCTCTTCCTCCACTGTCTCTGGTAGACCAGGTCGGAATCCAGATTGTATGCATGGGCAAGAGACAGTGCTTCCCCATATTCTTCATTGTCAATCTGTTGGACAAATATAAACATTTACACTATAAAAAAATATTATGAAAACATGAGCAATCTTTTTTTCTGGAGGCACAACGGCACGTTTTCTTCACATTGTGGAGCAGATAGACAATGTTCTTGAAAAATGATGGGAACAATGCATTAGATGAATAGGATGAAATGGGATTGAGTAAATATATCTCTAAGAAACAAACATACTATTTGGTGCAAAATTTGGTTTGGGTAGAAAAAAACTGAATAAACAGAATATAATCTTTAAATATTATGGATGCATTTTTTTAATTATTTTTAATGCCCAATTATTTTCCCAATTGTATATAACTCATTCAATCCTATTGCAATCGGTTCCTAAAGAGAACTAAATGAATACATTTGAGCTATATTGTATTTAAAGCAAATATCTTGCAAAGTCTTCGGCCCAATTTTAAATCTCAGTGAAGGATAAAGAATTCAAGGCCTTGAATAAACCTTCACGGAAGCTACGGCTCATCCAAAATCATGAGTGCACACTCTGAACACCAAAGTACTCGCTGAAAAACAGCTCAAACATGAAGAATTCCAGTCTGTGAAGCAACAAGTGATGTGATACGGTATGCACTGGGTCTGCTGTGGTGGGATAACGAAAATGGCTAAAGGGGAATGAAATATTTGGGAATAATTGAACAAGGAAAATCAAGAGGGAAGCTGCATCCAGATGTCTCTCACACAGCATCTGTATTATTACATTGAAATAATAAAAATGCAGCCATGGTAACAGCTGTACAGACTTATAGATCGCAAACCTGCGCCAAGAAACAAAATAGTGCCCAAGGTACTCCACAACTCTAACAAACTTTCAGATTATCCCTCAAATACTCTGTAGCTACTCGTCTTCTTTGCCTTCCACTTCAGCGTCTCTGTTCTGCCCACCGAGCACCGAACTAAAACCCAAAGAAACATCAAAGGAAGTCTGGTAAACTGCCCCAAGTAAGTACCAAAAAGAAACATCAGAAGAATTAAATGAACTAAGGCAGTAACAGACACATTTTGACGTCACTACTCACAATGGTGTGAAACAAGAAACATCACCAAAATAAAATCACCTCTACGATATGCCAAAACCTACCTCTGGGTAACATCTCATGCAAATCCGACTTTTTCAGTCATCCTTCTCACAAACCAACAACATGCCATGCTAACTATCATTTGGTCAAAATCACACAACTTGATGAAGCAAAAACAGGGGGTCTTTACTATAAATGAAATAATTAATAGCTGCAGCTTTACAATTGACAGGACAGGGAAAAGTCTCCAAAGTAAATAGTATTAAACTTTTAGCCTCTGAATTAAATGTTCCCGATCAGCTCTGCTGGAACTGGGGATTTACCAGGAGCTCATCTGCTTCACACCAACCAATTTCATTACATTAACCTGGACTATGTGGGTGACATTTTGGATATGGAGACATTAATTAACACGAAATTCTGTCTGATGTTGTCGGAAAATTAGGTTTAAATGATCTAATGAGTTCAGCTGCTCCTACTAATGTGTGAATTCACCCACCTCCATCCCCCCCATAGTTAACAGGATTGATAAATCTCTCAAGTACACACCTGACTGTTTAAGATAAGATAAGATAAGATTAGTTTTATTCCTGTTATACACAAAACAACACTTTGGTCCTCAAATTAGTTGACATTATAGATCTTCATTGTTTTGTCATTAGTATTCCCTCTGCAAAAGAGGTAATTCTTTTTACCCATGTTTGTTTTTTGTCTGTTTGTTAAAACAATATTATGTAAGAAATTGGACGGATTTTCATGTAATTTCACCCGGAGGCTGGTCTGTCCTAAAGATGATAAAAACTTTAGTCTCCTCACCAAGAAAAAAAAACTAGGGGAAAGTGATTTCCTTGCATATTTTATTTCTGACATTTTTTATTTTAATTTCTCTGACACTCTAAATTTACCGTAAAATAACAAATCATTGGGTCAGGCATGTTTGTAAATTGTGAAAGAAAATGTGACTTTTTTATCGATTAAATCTTGTATTTAATCGTGAATCGTTAGATAATTCTCTTTAGTAAGTCCTCACAGGCTTTATATGCCAAACAAAATCCTACTTATAGAACAGGACTTTCTCAATAGCCATGTTTAATGCCTCCTCCTTGATGGCACCTTTGAATTGTGGTGTCGCCCAGGGCTCCGTCCTTGGCCCCTGACTCTTTAGCATATATACATGCTGCCATATGGTCATTTTATAAACAAGTTCAGTCACATTTGTTCAATAAGACACAGTGACACTCAAAACGTTATCAACCAAACAGTTGAGCAGGACATTAAGCGTTGGTGACATTATATCATGACCTCACGCGACAGTAATATAAACAATTTCTTGACAATTGCGAGATAAAGCGCTGAGGGAGGTGTTTTTGCAAGAACTCATAAATTAATAGACAGATTTGCCATCATGTCGACCTTGTGTCCCCCTTTTCTTGTTCTAGGTCCAGACTCTGGTCGGTGAACAGCAGAGTATCGTTAATTTCCTCCAGGGCCAAAGTCTCCTGCTTCAGGTCGAATCCTATTTACACTTCACTAGCGGCTGTAAACAACACCCTCGAGAATCCGCTTGGTTCTGAGAAACTGCAGCTTTTTTCCACAGACAACTGTGTCCTGCTGTACAAATATGTCACTTCTTTGCAAACAAAGTATCAGTTTCCTGCTGCCTTCACCCTTACATCCATGCAGGCTTGTCTCAGTCTCTCTCTTGCCCTCGCTCGACCACTCATTCACTCACACGGACGCTTTTAAATTGGGCACGCTCCACTGCAACACTGTAGCACAAAATCTTCACACAACTTGTGTGATGTTTTTTGTTTTTTTCTTTAACCTTTATTTTACCAGGTTAGTCCCGTTGAGATTTAAATCTCTTTTACAAAGAGAAACCTTGCCAAAAATGGCAGCAGTACATAAATGGTCAAACACAACATACATTCAGACAGTCACAGGTGCAGCATGCAAACTCGACAAAGTGGTTGAGAATACAAACTCAGAATCATTAAAACATTTACAATTATCAATGGAAGCTGATTCCAAGATGCCTTTAGAATCAGAGGGGGTAACAAGGTCCTTGAGTTTAAGGTCATTCTGCAAACTATTCAGGCAGATGGTGCAGAAAACATTTCCCCCCCTTCAGTCAGAGCCTTAGGAACAGTCATAAGTAGAACATCCTTAGCCTGCAACCCAAAAGTCCTATGCCTTCAGGACAGAAAGTGTGCTTTTCTAGTATTATTATTAAATTGTCCCATTTTGGATGTCGAGATATGATCCAAAATAGATTTTCTGTCAAATCAGTGTCTCACAAAATTATTTATCTAACAGCATGACACCTTCATTTATGCAGGCCCACTCAGTGTGTGTGAAAGTACATGAGTGCATGCTCGCTGACTGACACCCGGCCTATCCATTTCTCTCTGTGTGTAGGAGTACAAAGTAACACATTAACCAGACTGTGGTTCCTCGAGGGCAATAAGAACCCCACACAGTTAAACCTCACGTAGGAGGACATCAAAAACGGCTTCCTTCTCTCACTGGATTCGGCTAATAAAACTGCGAGCAGCCCTGCCAGTGCGCCGTTCACACAGGCAGGGTTACACTTCCCGACTTCTAAACACGGGAAGAGGCCGACTAGCGTGATCCGATCTGGGTTCGACTGCAAACCTCACATGAGGCGAATATCTGAGAGGAGATCCAGTCGCACTGATGTCTGCTTGAATATGTGTGTGTCACTATGCAAACCAACAAACAAACATAACGTGAGCACTGCTAGAGAAATGCTCGTCTTACATGTGAACCAACATATGTCCGTATGTAGAGAACTGAAGAACACGTGCTTTCATCCAAAATTAAAAAAACCCCAACTGAGTTCAACAGCAGAGCAGCAGCAGGGGGAGTGTTAAAAAAAGATAATAATGATATATTACTTTATAACTTTACACTGTTAGGATTGATGATGATGACTAATGGCATTTAATGATGATGACAATGATGAAGAAGGAAGTCGATGATGGGTCATAAAAATGAGTGATGAACCACGCTCAAACTTGAGACCGCTGAGAGACGACACTGCGCCTCATGATGGAGCGTGTTGTTGTCTTTCCTGCAATTTGTAGCGAGGAGCAGCAGCAGCCATATTTCTAATACAGCAATTAGCATTTCAGAGAAACCCCTGGGACTGAGAAATAGCCTCAAAGCAGGCGGAACATCTTGCCGGGTTTACATTTCTTCTTAACAGCACCCTGGAGCTGATCCAACAAAACAATAGCCCTTCACTGAGCTGGCGCAAGATTTATTTTGTCAGAAACCATTTTTGCCGATCAGCCGGCTATAATTTAGCCGGTGTCCAAACAGTGGCTGCTAAATTAAGGAGAAACAAGAAGTGAAGAATTTCAGGCTGAATGTGATATTCATCATGGAAGACAATGGACAACTGCTCTTACGAATGATTGCCGGCATTACAGTCAGACGGGCTCACGTATTAGTGTGTGCGTGGCAGAAGCCTCATAAAAGTGGTGTTATGATAAGGACTGGAGTGTCTTTGAATTATTTAACACGTCAGATCCGAGTCTTCACCAAATTTAATTCATACCGGTCTGTGAGTCAGATAACGGTACATCAGCGCCGGAGTGAGATTGCCGAGTTAACATGCTATTAAAGCAGCGACATCCAGAACCACACATGAGGGCATGGCAACATGGACTTCTGTCAGGATTCCTTCACCTGAGCACCGAATCGTTTCACTGTGTGTGTTGTGACCAAGTAAACAGGAGAAAAGGGATGTCTCTTCTTTTTCCAATTATTTTGGATATGCTACTTCATTCTGCAGATGTCGACAGTTCATCTCTCAAAGATAAATGTAGCATCAACGACGGGTCACAACACTATTGTAGATGATGTCTATTCATACTTCGCACTGCTAGTAGAAAGATCCATTCTTCAATCTTCAAGCTTTCCAGGTGTACAATACCAAACATGACTGAAGTCCAAACTGTTGGGTTTTTTTGCTTCAATTTCGCGATCTTTGCTCCTATTCGCGTTATAAGGTATGAATTATGTATGGAAGCAAAGCGCTTCCATACCTAAGGCCATTTCTGTTATTATGTATATTTTTGCGCAGCCTTAAACTTTGAAACGTATCTAAATATTAAATTGCTAATCTATTATAAATACTAGAAATACAGGCGAATACTTGTTTACCTTCTAATTGATGGTTTAACATTTACAATCTGCCCTCCCATGAATGCCATTCTTTGTGTGACGTCAGCCGTCAATAGCAGCCTTCTTCATGGAGAGTATAAACAATCCCTTTTCTCGTAGAAGTAAGATATTGTTTTCGATCCGTGGAAGTTGGAAAGCAACTTTTGGCAGAGTGTGCGAGTCTCCGTGCTAAAAGTTGCCGATCGTTGAGAAGCACAAAGAGTGACTGAAGCTGATAGAAAAGTGGTTACACCGACATGGATTTGGTCATTCACAGTAGTGAGGTTTTGACCGGATCATGGTGCCACAGGAAAAGTTAATGGATCACACAAAAAGTGATTAAAATGTATCCTGTGGGCAGTGCTTGTCTGGTCGTAGGTCTTCGCACAGGAAATTGGGGTGATGGTCTGTTTTCTTGTGTGGGTCTGAAGTGGGAGGAAGCTTTGTCAAGCCATGTCTTTGTCTGAGTCCATCCAGTGTTGCTTGTGTTTCCATGGCGCTAATTTAGAACCAGATATGCCGTTCTCCACTAACCCCCATCTCCTGGTTGTGGCATCTGAGTATTTTAGTATTCTCCTCTCATCTTTCATAAAAACATCTTCTTCATCCTTTCCTCGTTAGAGGCACCTGCCTCTTTACTTCATTCATTGCCTCCATCTTTCTTGTATCCACTTCCTCCCCCCCGACTGAACGATACCTTTGCTGCTCACAGCAGGAAAAATAATATTTTGATATTTGGCTTCCATGCATCAACACAATATTGGCACGCAATATTGCAATAACAACTGATCCAAATTTTCAAGCTCGTCTTCGGACTGGTTCGGCTATTTTCACCTAAATCTGTGCACCAGAATGGTTATATCTTAATATAACCATTAATATAACCATATATCTTCATCAATCTCTCTCAACAATGAGTGTCATTGGCAACTACACGGATACACAAGAGGAGTTCAACCTGAACAGCACAGAATTCAAAGGAATCGGTCCTTTATATATAATTCACAAGCTTAGAGCGTCAGAGTTATGTGAAGTGTCAACCTGCTAACGTGAACAAGAATAATCCAGACGTTCACTAGCGGTGTCAGGCTCCTACCTTCCTCTGGTACAGCTCCTCTGGTGTAGTTGACCTCAGGCTGACCAGACGGTAGTTCTTGGTTACGGTGCGCGGGCGCTTGCGTGGTGGAGCAAACCGCTCCATCTCTGTCACATAATAAAGGCCCTGCTTGATGTAGCTGAAGTAACGGGCTTTGGCAGAGGATTCCTCATCTGAGTCAGAGTCTCCGCCATCCTCCCCCTCCTCATCCTCGCCGGGCCCAGTGCTGAGGTTGCTCTCGAGGCGCCCACGCTTCTGAGCCAGCTTCACCTCACACTGCGATAACAACAAATACAGCATTAAAAATGAGGTGGAGGTACAATGAGAGACAGCAAAAATTTAAGAAGAAATAAAGCAGGAGAATGAAAAAATATAGGTTGCATAGGAAAATCAGTTTAAAAAAAAAGTAAAAAGTAATTTGAGAGTAACATTTCATTATTCTGGTTTTATATAAATGCATGACTTGAAAGCAATCCTGAAGGCACGATTGTCCTTAAATAAAATACCTGGACTACAAACACTAGGACTACAAAAGAGAAGAGGCCACATTCCCAGTTTGCAGCCTTTGCCTAGAATGACTTCCTGATTCCATGTATGGACTCTCTTTAGCCAGCATGAAAGCAGTGAATGAAAAAAATGGAGCATGGAATACAATGCAACACATTTTACACACAAAGTCTGGCTTTGCTTAAACCTGGTAGCAAAAACCAATTCAATGGTCTTATTTCAGATCTGCAACACACAGAACTGGTCCATAGAAAAAGTGAATCCTCTACAATCTTCTGCGTCCCGGCTTTTATTGCAGCTTGGGGGACTGAGCGGACTACCTGGCTTCTGTTGGGACCCTGTGCACCTGTGGGGGTCGTACTGCATGACCCTGGCTCAACACATCAGCATCTACGTCATTGTGGACTTGGGCCACCAAAAGCTGCTGAGCCAGAGTTTGAGTTCAACCCACCACTCTGTGGTCGGTTCTATGGACTCTTCTATGGACCGCTTGTTAATGTTACTGCCTGTTTTTTCCTCTTTGTCGGTCCTGTTTTGTCTTTAAGTTTCTCATACGGTGAATCATGCCGTCTCTGATGAGGAATACGTGTCAGTTTCAAATAAAGAGTAAGAGGCTGGTCTTTCAAGGAGGGATGGTGTAGGTCACATGACCACATTCACAAACTCAGAAATAATATCCATCTGTTTTAAGATCAAGCTGCACATATTTTATGATTTATTTATTTTTTTTACCCAATCATAGCACAATTTGAAGTTTACCTGCAGACATATGGAAACAAAAATGAAAAAGAAAATCTTTAATGTCCAATTGTCCAAAAACCCTTTTTTCAACTGGTCTGTCCTTGTTCTAGGTTTACGACTGCTTCAGTTTGGAGAATATTATTTGTCATCTGCCCTCTATAGCAACTCCTGATATATTCTAGAAATGTCTCTCTGGGTTTCAGAAAAATGTCAAAGTGGCTTCCAACCATGCTTTATAAATCTTTTAGCGTGTTTAAGAAATAAATTCAGAGGTATTATCAATGAGGAGCTGAGGAAGCTTCCATTGTGCTGCACTAATACACAGCCCAGACTTCCCGGACGGAGGAGTATGCATCCATGGCCATGATCACAAATGCACAAGGTCTCATTATTCTGTGTTAGGAGGAATACAAGCCTCATCCGAACACACAACACACACAAGAGCTCAGATGTGGATGCAGCTACACAGGCAGCAGCAACCCCCCCCCTCCCCCCCACTGAAGGAGGCTGATGAAATCTTTCCAAAAAGTTGGCATCTGACTGGCAAGGACATTTCTGTGTGTGTGTGTGTGTGTGTGTGTGTGTGTGTGTGTGTGTGTGTGTGTGTGCGTGTCTCTCAAAGTAGCAAAGGGACAGAAAAGGGTGGCTGGGGTCAAACACTAAGAATCTGAACAGTCAGAAACGTACAGAGGGAATCTCTCTCAAATCTTTCATGCTGGATTTATCGCATTTATGGTGCAATTCATTAGTACCCACAAGCAATTTTCTATTAAATTGTTACAATTGAAACAAAAGACTTTGCATACTCTTAATAGACTTTCCTGTCTGTCCTTTTTTTTTTTTTTTATTCTTGCCCAGAACATGCTGAGTCAAGCACAAGCCCTGTACGAAACTAATTGTCTAAACTGCTTAGACAATGGAAGGAAGGATGAAAAACGATTGCTCTCAATTATGTTCTATTCTCTGTCAAATCCCAATCATCTATAATAGACGTGCCCTGAAAGATGCTGGCTTGACTTTCATAAGCCATAAATGACAAACCCCGCCCCCACCCCTTGATCACCACACGCGTGCCACGCCCGCACATGACATTTACCTCTAGGCTGAGGAAGCCCCCGTTGTGTGCTGGGGTGACTTGAGGGGAGGGCTCGAACCATTCACAGGATTTCCCCAGCAGGTTGCGCAGAGTCCTGACGGACGAGACGGTGATGGCGCCGGAGCAACGGGCCAGAATCAACACATTGTCGCTCCACCAGCTCACGTCCACCAACGGGTAGTACTGCTCCTTATCTGAGACGGATACACAAAAGAGAAATGAGGACAGATAGACATTTGTTCTTACATTCTGAACCCTGACCTTCTGGAATCCGATACGTTTCACCTCAGTAACTCTTCATGTCCTGCAGCAGTAACGTTCCAGGACATGCAAACACACGTGGGCAAATCTTCCATCATTCATCTACCTCACATTGATGCACGTCCACCAATTGTACAATCGCACTGACTAATTTAAACTCCATGATTAAAATATTGGCCAAAGCAATAGATGTATGCAAAATCTTCAACATCTTAACAATTTACCGAACCTGTAAATCATTTTTTTGTTTGTTTTTGTTTTATTTTCCCCCTCGCATTTTGTTCTAGATTTGTTCATTATACAGTGCATGATATTTGTCAACGATTTCTTTCAAAGAGTTCACTGTTATCTTTTAGGAATACCAACTGTACTAGTTTGTATGTTAAAAAACATCAATAAAGAATTAGAAAAAAATAAACAGCATAAAATAAAAAACTGTTGAGAGCACTAACGGCAAAACCAAACTAAATGTATGCGAGTGTGTGTCTGTGTAGAACAGGATTAGGTAAGTTAGGGTGTCATTTGATCAGGTTGAGTTCTTCTTGGCTCGAGAATATTATCTATTTAAAATAGAATGTGTGCTCTAATAATATCTGTCTGTGCTGAAACAAAAATTTATAAAGGTCTTTTTTTTTTCTTTTCTTTCAATGCCAGAATTGAATATAAACCATGAAATAAATGTTCTGAATGTATGGAACATGACATGTATGTTCTGAATGTACGGAACATGACCTTTAAGGTTGACAATGTTTATCTTTTCATCGGTTCACTCATATAAAAAGATTCACACTTGAATTTAAACCATTCTAAAAGCTCGTAATGACAAATACTGATCGATTTGATGAATTAAAAACAAGCCAATCCAATCCAATTATTTTTTCTTAATTGCCTATAATAAGACATGTCAGAGATCAATAAACCATCCAGCGTGAACTGCTGTCTCAACAACAAAGTCGGCTCCCCCCTTCAGCCCTTGTGGCAAAACTACCTTTTATTTTCTTCCTCCTCTCCAGTGATATCTTCCATTCTGGGTTGATCTCCTCAAATCCTGGCTGCGGGGAGGACCGGAGGATTGAGGGGCAAGAAGGAAGGAAAAGAAGGAGAGAAGAAGAGAGAGGAGGGGGTGTAGAAATCAATCTGTTATCCCCGTTTACACTTCCCCGTTTACACTTATCGCGCAGACACAGCCGGCTCTGACCAGCGATGAAGCAGAACAAACATACACACATACGTACGCACAAATATGAATTCACATAGAGTCTAGTGATGTGCACACACACATGCGCGCACAAGCGTTCACTCAACACTCGCCCTTAGGTCAGAGAGGGCTTATATTAATACGGTCAGTGAGGCGTACCTGTTCGTTCTGGCTCCATGTGGCCCTCATCTTCAGGGAGGGGACATCCCAGAGAGACAGACGACCAGAGAAGTGGATGACAGCCAGCAGGGAGCCATCGGGGCTCAGACTCATGCGAAATACACCGTCCTGGACACGGAGAACCTTTTTACTCCAAAAGAATCTATCCCAGATTTTCTCCTATGAAGCTTTTTCTTTGAATTGAGGAAAAGTCGAGAGGAGGGCTATGTTACCTTCTCATCCTCTTGTCTGGAGAAGAATCTGAAGCTGGGGATCCTGATGAAACTTCTCTTCTGGTTCTAACAAACACAGAGAGGAGGCGGCAATCACGAGTGTGAAGATGTTGATAGAGAGGTGAGGTGGCAGCGGTGACATAAATACATATATTCTTTAATCAAATAGAAGTGTTGTACTAAAAAATATTACTCCAGTAAAAGTTAAACTTAAGTTAAAGTTTTTACTTCTACTTTTATACTCAAGTAGAAGTAAAATTACTTGTACATTATCTATACAAAAAGCAAAAAAAGGGATAAAGAATAGACCAATTTCTGTTGGTGGTGTGAAACTTTGGAAGAAAACTTAAAAATGTGAGATTCGCTTTGGATCTTCAAGAGAATTATTTGTAAAGCTATTTCTGAAGGTAACGAGTGTGAATGTTTTTTTTTATTTATCTGTAGGGTAGCTTACACAAACACGTAGGTAGGCGGGGCTCATATAAGGATTTTGTTTCCACCTTTGTCTTTCAGTCACATACATAAACAACGGTTGGTTTCCTTTGTTTTGTAAATATTGTTTACAGTTATAGTATTACGTATGTATATATATATATGACGACTGAATAAAAACTGAACTGAAGAAGTGAAATCGGACTGCAATGCGTTTTGTCAGGAAAGCACGCAATGATGACAAATACATTTTTTTTTAAATCTACACAAGTAACGAGTCTACAAATTCAGCATCGCAAAAGCAGGAACGTTCTTTTAGAACTACGAAACGCTGCTCCCTGTAAAATCTTTCACTCTGCACAGTCAATAATTGCTGCTGATGACTATGCCTTACCTACGAGCAAGAGCTGTTAGAATATGCTTCTGTAACCTGTTTTTTCTGTTTATGGCATCAACACAAGCTTATGTTTCGGCTTGCTGCTCAGTCTGTTTTGAGTACTATTATTCTGAAGGATCACAGCAGAAGTAATGTTCGGCATTGTGTATGTGTTCTGACTGGATGAAATTAACGTAATCTCCGTCCTCCTCGCTGTTTGTTTCTTAAACCGATTGTATGATATTTCGAAGTGTAAATTAAACTTTATAAGCCCATTATATGATATATGCTGGCTTTGTCCATCAAGAGAGGCTTATGGACTAACAGTAAATTATGTTGTGCGCATAAAGATAAGTATATTGTGAGCACACAAGAGCTTTTTCTTTCTCAAGGGCACCTCAGGGTCTGTATCAATCAGTTGGGAAAATGTAAGGAGTAAAAAATACAGATATTAGTGTCCAAATGTAAGGAGTAAAAGTAAAAAGTACTCAGGAAAGTAAGTACTCAAGTAAAATACAGACGCCCCAACAATCTACTTAAGTACAGTAACAGAGTATTTTTTACTTGGTTACTTCCCGCCTCTGGTAAAGTGTGCATGTCTGTATTCTCCTCACCGGATTGACATCATCCTCATAGCTGGTGACCTGTTTGTAGTGTGGAGAGCCAGAAAGAGTCCTCCAAGTCGTAATCCCACAGCTAGAGGCCTTGGACGTGGTGTCATCCCCCGACTCACAGCCCCCTACCAGTAGGAATCTGAAAGCAACCACACACACACACACACACACACAGAACACAAATACATACACAGGAGTCAAAACCTTCAAGAATGTGCCCTGACATAAAAATACAGCAGATTATGTTGATCGTTGTGAGGTCACCCGCCAGCCTGGGATCTACCCAGAGTATTGGTGAGCATCCTCTCAACTCATGCACAATTTAGCAAAGTAATGGATTTAAAGTGATTTATTTTCAGAAGTCTGGATGGAATCATTGGCCGAGCACAGATAAGGAACCAAACAATATCACAATGACTACACTTGACCTGGAGCCTGGATTAGCAGAGAAAACGATTAGTCGCCACTTTGGTCAGGAGTTCAGGGGGATGTGAATGCAGCCGTTCATTCCAGCTCAACACTGCCCCCTGGTGTATTACTGCTGGACATGGGGTAGATGCCCTGAGCTGAATCAGAGTTTTCGCTCTGATTTAAAGCTATTTTTGGCGTCTAGGTGGCTGCTATTATCTGATAATCATCCACTTTGTCTGTATGCTCTGACATTCAGTCTCAGTTTAGCAGATGCTAGACTTCCACAGCAACCGTGACGCACATCTGCACATATAATGAGATCACAGTGTCTAATCCCACATCTGGAAACATTCCAAAGTATTCAAGATGCCATCTGTGAAGTACTTAACATAAAAGATATTACTCGTTATCACTTCCATAGTTTGTGATTGAGTGTCAGTTTGTCATATGTGCTACATTATAATTCCTCATATCTGTGTTCTTCTGTATTCTATATCCAGCTCCTCACCTTGCCTTGCCTTTTTCCTTATCACTATTCCATTCTCTCTGTTGCTGACCCAGTTTTCACACAGGGATCATTAAAGTTTCATCTCATCTATCGGTTGGCAAACACTTGACAGTAGCTGCCAAAACCCACTAAGCTGCTAAACCAAGCTTCACCAGCCAAACTAACTCTGGTTGCTGCAGACTGATGATGGTGAAAGCAGTCAGGTCACGGTTGCGAGGCAGACATAATTAACTGAAGCCTTCCTCACCGTGTGGTGAGCAAGGCCAGGGACATTTTAGACCGCTTAAGTCAATTCCAGTCGGTATTGCATTAAAGTTATTGGTACATTTATTCCAGAGTAAGCCCTTTGGCCCTATTCAAAAATGTAACAACTTCGACCTGTGGAGTAATGCTAGCATAAAAACTCTATCTGCTTCTGCTTTCTTAGAACTGACTTCTCACCTGATACTTCAAGACACATTTTATCGCATGTTCATGTTCGGAAATCAACGTCTGCACATTTATAAGTTCAGGTTTAGGTAATGTTGACATTAATTCAGTGCAGAGTGAATAAATAATACATATTAACAAGCATATTGATCAAACGCGGGAGTATTCTCACATTGCCTGCAGACGTCAAATGACGAAAATGTTTGTGTGTATGTGTGTGTATTACTCGGCTACTTTAAGATTTACTTAAGATTTACAAGAGCTATCCTCTTCACAGGATATAAATTGTAATATACTCAACTATTCCATATTAATATAGAAAATGTATTTTCGTTTTTGCATATTTTTGTTCTTTTGGGTATTTATTTTGTTAATTTTTTAGACACAAAATTTACCATGAATGAAAAAGCGCTTGGTCAAGAATGTTTTTAAACTCATGAAACTATATCACGATGAAATTTTGTGTTTCATGGGAAAATCGTCAATTTAAATTAGATTTCCTCCAACTTTAGGTAAAACATGTTTTTAGAAAACGATTTGATCCTTATTAGTAGATCCAGTAGGACTTTCTCAATAGCCATGCTTAAGACCTCCCTCTTGGGGACCCCTTTGACCTGTGGTGTCCCCCAGGGCTCTATCCTTGGACCCTTGCTCTTTAGCATATACATGCGGCCACTGAGTCCTATTCTAAACGTGATCAGTCAAGCACTTCACGTTTTTTCAGTCAGAGATAGTGACTCAAAAACGGTTCTTACTTACCGGTGGACAGGGTGGTAAATAGCTGAGGTGATGCCGTGGGAGTAATGAGCAGAGAAACTGAAGCTGTGGTTTTCTTGGAAGTTCTGATTGGTTCCCACACTTAGAGAGGGAGAGGAGAGTCACTCAAAGAGTCATCTATAATTACACTCACAAATAATCAAAACATGAACCCTTGTGTAAAATACTAATGGTGTGACAAAGCGGTTCCGGGTAAGATGACGGAGCAATTTACATTCCAGCTGCAATTAAAAATGAGACATAGCAAAATATAATCTAATCTAAGTGGGCAATGTAATTAGACTGGTACTAGAAAGGATGCTATGTAATGTGTGTGGGGAGATCTCACTGGGGAAGTGTTTCCCTGCAACGTAATCTGTTCACAGAGAAAGGAAATGGGAGGAAAAGTGCATAAAGGGAGTGGATGAAAGATCCAACCAGTTTCAATTGCTCGAGAAGTATTTGTGACACAGCCAATCACACACACACACACACACACACACACACACACGCACGCTGGCGCAGAGTGAGAGTATCCGAGATGACTTAGTTTCTTATCTGAAATTCTAATTTAAAGTGTTGGAGTGACAATATTGGAATGCAGTCATTTGGAGAGGAAGATTGAGCATAAACTCCATATCGAATATTAACCTTTAAAATCAGGGCGGCACTTTCAGAGTAAATCTGGTGAAAATGTCTCCCACATCTTAATCACACACACACACGCGCACACACACACACACACACACACACACACAAACAGATGCCTTGAAAGGCAGCCAACACCATTTATCCGCCTGTAATAGAAAAATAAATCAGCATTTCCGCCCGTTCCCCTCAAACATCCCTTCGCACACAAGATTGAGGGGAGGTTGTGGACCGCTGAATGTCATCTGATCAAGATTCAGCCCACAGGCACAATCTCCTCCTGTGTCTTGGGAGTGTCAGCATAGCAAGACTTGGTGTGACTGCAGCAATCCTACTGAATGAAATGGGAAATCTCGAGGGGGAAAAAAACGGAACATTAAACAAGCATGAAATTCTCAGGACTCCGGTGTCACGGCTGTATTTAATTACAGCTTCTGTAAGAGAGAAGTGGACCCTGTTATTATTAAATAACAATAATAACATTAATAATAATGTAACCTTTATTATTCACATTAAGTCATACAACATAGTGAAATGATTTCCCTACATTTGATCCTTTTCTGAGGGAACAGTGGTCCGGACCCCGGTGGAATATTTGGGTTCAGGTACTTGCTCGAGGACCCAGCAGCATGTAAGCTGTTGGGCCCGAACCACCGACCCGCCGCTATTCTGACTGTCATCCACTAAACTGTTAACTGCATATCTGAGAAAGCGTTCTATATTCAAAAAGAATAAGAAAATAGAAGAAAAGGCTTCGAATTCCCAAATATCAGAGTCCGTTGGAGATGTGCATGAAGATTTGAGAAAAAGTGAATCTTTAAAAATTTGAGTTACACCTTGCCACCCTCACCCGAGACTGAGATTTGATTGTTAGCGGTGTTGGAAAACTGTAATGACAAATTGAAAGGGAAGGAGTGGGCAGCTGCGAGGAATGCATGCATACAAACTATTTCAAGGGCATGTACAATAAATAAGACGTCTGGATTCATTAAATACTCCACCAATGTAACCGAATCTGGTTCGGAAAGCGGGGAAATTGGTTTTCAAAGAAATGTATCCCTCCCCTAACATTTACATACAGACAAGCATGCAGATCCAAACCATTACATGTATGAGGAAGGAAGAAGCGTCCAGTAGAGGCGAGAATATACAGTGTATGCAGTTAAAGCGGATGATAATGGAGCAACTTGGAAAACTGACATGCATTCCATGTTGCAGTTAAACGTTCATTAAATCTTTTTGAAACATAAATCCATTTACACATTGAAAAAATGTTTAATGCACTGCAACACTTGAAATACCTAGAAGAGGTTACAGAAGGCTAAAGTAACTTTAGAAATGCGGAAAAGTGAAAGCGCTGATTGACATTGTTAAGTACAAAAATGTGAGTTTGGGTAAGCAGGTATAAAACGTGACAATATTGATGTTATTTAATTATGGGGGGGGTCTTTGGTTTTAATCATTTAAGAATATTATGTGACCATTTTCCCAAAGGCATGATCTGCGTGATTATTTTCATGTATAAAAAAATCTATGACCAAGTTGTTGTAGAAGTTGAACATTTTTTGGACTACATTGAATTAACATTTGATAAATAAAGGTCCAAAAACTTTTGGAAATAAAGCTCGATGTGAGGGGGGGAAAAAAATCATATTTGTGATCATTCACGGTAGAAAAATGAGATAAATTGGATCTGATTCACTGCAGGGCGGTAATGTGACATCACACATCATTAGCGCAATTACAACATGAAAGATAATGTCATTTCAAGCAGAGCTTGACAAAAATGTGGATGAACAGTTTGAATGTCAAGCCTTGACACCTGACAGGATTTCCTGTTTCAGCTGAAGAATCAGCACTCAGGGAATCTGAAAAGTCAGTTTTCCAGAAACGTGATGACCTTTGAGATGTTCAGCTAAAATGCATGTGGTAAAAAACAAAAACCTGGGTGTTGAGATTTCAGTGTTACGCATTTCATTTCTTAAAAGTGTGAGTTTGTCACACATCGTGAGTCAAATTGTGTTCATTGTCGGAGGGAACTGACAGGGTTGATCTGAGTTAATCAAACTACAGGACGGATTTGCTTGAAATCTTACAGCCGTAGGTTTAGGCATATCCGGGAGATAATTACATTTTGTTGAGGTTATGTGAATCACAGCATTTACAATAAAATAAAAGAATAAGCTATTCTAAGTAGTGACGTCACAAAGTTGTCATTGCTGACTTTGATCTTTCTTTGGGTTTGAGCTGGAGTTACCTATGATTCCTTTGATGTTAATTTGGGGCTGGAGCTGGGGGCTCAGTGGGCTGAACAGAGACGCTGAAGTGGAGGCACAGGAGAGAGCGGCTAGAGTATTTGTAAGAGAGTTTGTTGGAGTTGTTGCTAGATTTAGAGGCTGCAATAACTCAAACATTAATGGAGAAATCTACATACAGATTTTTCCTAAAGATTGGGGACTGTTGGGCCTTGGCGGAGGTTTGCGCTCTTTCCGTACTTTTTCTAGTTTTTTATATTAACATCTTAATTTAATATTGTAGAAATAAAATGTATCGGAATAAAAATTGAATAAAATCACACTTTAGATCCTAGACATTATGAAGCCAAGTCAAAGGGAATAACACATTTAAGTGCTTAACATGCCAGAAAACACTTTAAATTTTGAAAATCAACGCTATTATAGAGTTAAAATATTAAACTAAAATATTAAAACATCATCCAAATGTGAGTTGAATCAAGTTTTCAGATTTTGATGTGATAAAAAGCAGTTTGATTAAAATATGAAGAGTAGAGCTCTCAGCAGGATGACCCACACATGGGATTTCTTTTTCTGTGCAAACTTTGCAGAAACGGTGAATGCCTTTACTCACTACCTTATTCTTCGAGCCTTGTGCTTTGGAAGACAGTTTTAGATGGAGGGATAAAAGAACGCGATAGGGTCCCGGTTCCGCCTGAACAGCAAGCTACCCGTCAACAAGGAATGACCCACAGTGCAAAATTGGATTTTGATCTACGGCTGGATGAGAGCCAAAAAAAGGACTTAAGAGATGGTAGCTGATGAAATGTAATTTTGTAGGCCGTGAATTGTCATTTGAAGAGAGAAAGACGTGAGCAGGTCAAATTCATTTTGTATCGAAATGGAAAAAAGCTGCTGAAATTTCAGATGAAGAGTAAGATGTGAAGGAATGGATGCTTTATTCTGTAGAGGTTAGAAAATACAGCACCAAGCAGCTGAACAGAATAATAATACAGCCAAGGGTGTGAGCATCCTACCCGAGAAAAATCTTGAAATTGGAGACATTAATAAATATTTGATGGTGGTGTTTTATTGTGAAATAATGCTGGTTGTGAGAACAAGTTACTTATTTTAGTTAATTCATTTGGCGAATGTGAAGAATGTGCTTAGAGACGCCTGTTATTTTTAGGAGAACTAATCAAACAAGGTTTTTCTCTCACCTGACAAGGTAACTCTTGAGCACACCGCCGTATGTGATGACGAGCAGCTCGGCCGACCACTGAGCACTGGCAGTGCACTCCAGGAAGATCAGGCCCGCCACAGCACAGCTGAGATCCCTGGGAAAACTCACCACCTGGACGAAGAAGGTATGTGTAACTAGCACTTTTTCTTTGTTATTTACACTGCTGTGTTTGCACCTCTGTCTGTACCTGCTGCTATGACACCTTGATTTCCCCAAGGGGTTTATTAAAGCTGTCTGGCTGTCTAGCTAGCTAACTGTACTAGCTAGCTGTCTAGCTAGCTAGCTGTTCTAAATAGCTAGCTAGACAGCAAGCTAGGTAAACTTCTAACTGTACTAACTAATGTATTATTATTAGTATTATTAGCGGTCTAGCTAGCTAACTGTACTAACTAGAGGTTTAGTTAGCTAGCTGTCTAGCTTACTTACTGTACTTGCTAGTTGTCTGTCTGTTTGTCTGTCTAAAGTGGTTAATAAGGAAGGAGAGTCGGTAGTGGAAGATGCAAATGTAGAGGGAATGTCTGTAGTTAGCTAGCTAATGAGCTTTGAGCCCTTGACGAGTTTTTACATGGTTACACATGGATACATCATCACAACAACGTTGGTGAAATGACAGAAAATGAATAGAGAAGGAGGGCAGACAGCACAAGATGCGAAAACAGACAAGTTTAAGGGAGACAAAGAAAAAGTGAGAGGGAAGTAGGAGGTAGGGAAAGAGAGCAAATTTTACTTCTTCTATTCATGAGAAATGTCTGTCAGATTAATTTCTTTTATCTCCTTCTCCAGAAATGGTAGCGAGTCACCAGTGTGTGCTCTTTACAGCCACGAAACAAGAGAAACGGTGCAGCAGAGCAGGGGGGGAGGGAGTGAATGTGCAGACAAGTTTTACTGTAGATGCATTACAAAGTGGAGTTGCACTACAGAAGTGAATATCACAGATTTGAGAGTGACTGGGGAGTGTCTGCACTCATCATCTCTGACAGGCAAGAGGAATGATGGATAGAATTGGGAGAATGATAACATGTAGCACAAAAGAAGAGGATGGCAGATGAGGAGAGGGACAGAGACGGGTACGCGAGGGTGGGAGAGACTTTGAGAAGAGAGATAAAATCAAGGATGAGGGGAGCGTCATGGCTGGGGGAAATTCAAGAGGAGGTGGTCCGGAGGGAGAAGAAAAGAACAGGACACTATGAGCCAAATAGGGGCGAGGAGAGGGATGTGAGAAAGTGTTGACAGACAAAGAGAGAACAGAGGGGGTTTGACATCGTCTTCAAACGCCGACAGGCAGCTCCAAGTGCCCAATAATTGTTAGCAGCACTGAAACAGCAGAATGTGGCCCAATCAGTCTGTGGAGCCTCAGAAGACTGTGGATGTCTGAATCTTTGTACTTGGTTCAATGCAACCCTACAAATGCTGCCATATCTGCCTTGGCAAATTTAGATGATGATGAATCCATTTCAGACTTGAAGCAATTATCTGAGATAAATATGAGGACATTGGTGAATAGATGCCTGCTGAATGCTGGGTTTCCATATGCTGTCCCTAATCACTTTCATTTCTTTTATTTCGCTAATTTCTGTGTATTTTCTAATACCAATTTCACCAAAATAGATTGAAAAAATACATATTTTAAACATTCCATGCCCCTTTCTAAAAAATAACAACTAAAATTTAGATGGACTTTTTTTTTTTTTCACAGATCACATAAAACTTCAACAATACATAATCAAATACAGTCCCCTAAACAGATTCAACGATACTCAGATACTGTTTACCGTTAGCTTATTGTCCAGAGAATTCCACAGTTTCACCCTCTTATAATCAGCATGAAATGTATGCACAAGAAAATGTCAAAGAAAGCTCGGGGGAAGAAGCTATGACGTGAAAGTGAAGGGACTGGCGTGGTTACCGGCGGGATGACGAAGAGTTCACTGCCCATGAGGTCGAAAAGACGCACTGTTCCGGTGCTGTCAGCAAAGGCTAGCAGGGTGCAGTCATGGCTCCATGCCACCCTTCGCCACTGGGGATTCGGATCCTTTGGTACTGTGGGGAATGAAAAACCAGAAGACTTGAAAGCTCTCGCAAACAAAAAGAACGGAAAGAGCTAAAGCAAGACAAAGTCATTTCTCTGAATAATCCCGACAGATGGGAGACGAATAAAGCTAACGCCGTACAAACTGAACCACCTAATGCATCTATGGATAATAGGTGAAGTCATACATCTCAGTAATTGTCTCTCAAAGTTCACGCACTTTCACATGTATGACGAGACGGAGAGCAAGGTAAAGCGAGTAAAAATAAAAGGCGTAGAGAAAGACAGACAGAGATCGCAAATCCAGCTTCTACTTAAGTATAGGCTACTGTTTTAACAAATCTGCTGGCTCAGCAAAGCTGCGAATGTAACCATATCGCTGTTATAAAATATTTCCTTCCCAGCTTGCACTTTCTCAAGGACTTGCCCGCCGCTGATCGAGGAGGCCGGGGCAGTTTGGCAGGCTTCTGATCCCAGATCTGTTCCGATACTCTAATTATCTTATGAAAAACTGAACAGTGTGGAGGATAAATGGTGAGACCTCTGTCAGAAAAATCGATATGTGACAAGCGGAATATTTAGGTTATATGTACAAATAGATCCAAAATGTGCTGCGGATGAGAGTCTGCATCAGAGAGCCGTGTGAATAATAACACGCCACCGCAGGTGCTGTGTCTGCAAAGCAATGAAGTTATGAAAAGGAAGTAATGGTTTAGTTGATATCACATAACGGCACTATTGGCGTTTATTGTATTGAATTTCTTGGCTGAGCAATGCTGCTGCAATCCCTGGTGGGCAATACTGCAAACAAATGGAGGCGTCAGAAGTTGTATGACCAGAATTTTAAATGAGAAACAAGAGGGAGGAAGTGGGAGGCCAGGCAGAGCTGGAGGGAGAGAGAGAGAAGGAGAGAGAGGATGACAGCGAGAAACCACGAGTCCAGCACCCGCTGAGAGAAATAATAGCTCCCCCAAAATTTAAAGCCTAAGCATCGGAGTGCACCCCAGAAAGTAGGGGATTTAACACACCTTGGAGACCCTCAACTGAGGAGGTGCAGAAAAGAACATGGAGCTATTACCAGAGCCGTAGCCACCAAACGTTTCCCCTCGCTCTCCTTTTGTTCTTCTGCTCCCTATTTCAATCTTTTTCTATTTCACTCTCACATTGTCCCTCCTCGTATTTCTCGGCGCCATCACGAATTGTATACAATATGTTGTTCTGCGGCTGAGAGGGCACCATTTCCACATTGATGGCTTTTTTGAGGGAGCTGGAAAATTGGATGCTACTGTCCTGATTATTTTTCTTTTCACTGCCTCTCTTTCTCTCCCTCTTACAAGGATGGCGGGGTCACAAGTTTGGGTGAATCACACCCATTGACCCGACAAAAGCCTGCTATCTAAAGCGTCCCTGATGCATTTACCAGAACTCAACACTTATGAATTATGCAAGTGGATGAGAGACAACTCCGCTATAACAGGAGCAGAAGGAGGGAGAGAATGAGAGAGAGAGAGAGAGAGAGAGAGAGAGATACTGTGATACAAAGAGGTGGTTGCAACAATGTGTTCATGCGCATGAATTCATACATTCCGCCGAAAGAGACTCTAATGTGCACGCGCACGCTCCTCCATTAACAGCAAATGCCACTGCAGTCTGGATCGCAGCAAAATCCATGAGGACAAATCCCCGTGAAATGAGGTAAAAGTTAAATTTAAAGGAGAAATGAAATGGAATGAAAGAGAGGAGAGAGGCTGGGGGTTTAAAGGGGCCCAAGGGCAACTCTTATCCCCTCGATCCACTGGACCATTTTTGGAACAACGGCCCGAAATGACGTCTCGACAGAAAAGGACAAGTATAGTGTGAGACAGTGATGGAGAAGGGTGGAAAGATGACAAATGTGAATAAAAAGAAAGTGAAAGAATGATATAAGGCCAGGGGGTTAGAAAGAAACTATAGATAAACGTCACAGAGGTTTAAATCTGGGCTGGTTTTTTTGAACAAAGAAAAAGTTCAGAAAGAAGAGGCCTTAAATTTTATGAGTCCCTACATGTGGACAAAACAAAATGCTTATTCATTCAAAAACAGGAATAGATTGAAGCTTGATGTTTCATTTTAAAGACATGATATTATTATTGATTATTATGATTATTTATTGGCTAATTAAAAGAGGAGCAAATAAAGAGCTGAGTCGTGAGGCAAAGCTCTCAATCAACCGGTCCATCTACGTTCCAACCTTCATCTGTGGTTAGGAGCTCCGGGAAGTGACCCAGTTATCGCGTTAACACGAAGGATTTCCAGCGGATGCGGTGATGACGATTCCAGGATATTCCAACGTATCCAGGATATAAATAGAGTGTTCTGGAAAAATGACTTCATAAAAAGCTTTAGTTGAAGGATAGTCTTGAGTTTGATTCTATATTCTGCAATAATTCTGCATCTTTCAGAATTATGTCGGGATTGTATCCCGACATTAATAATTCAAAATGCTGTTCATAAATCGCTGTTTCGAAGAGGATTATATTTGACCTTTAATACCATAAAAAGTAAAATATTACATACAAAAAAATATCTGATCTTTTTTTCTGATCTGGTGTTTTTAATGCCGGGACA